>CM046029.1:22911528-22949028 GCA_025215565.1 Flaveria ramosissima | reverse complement strand
TAAAACATGAAATAGATAAAAAAACCCAAAATAAATTTACATATTGTTTTTAAGTATTATAGATACAATGGTTATTTGACGTATTATTTACACTTTTTTCTCTCTTCTATCAAATTTGATTTGTACGACGTACAATTTTTTATTAACTTTTATGACTGCCTTAAAGTTAGAGTTTTATTTTGGGCGCTTCGTACATAAAGGAGTTGTGGACATTTGACTGTAAATGAAATAGTAAAAGTTAAATGAAATGTAAAAATATTAATTTAATATATATACATGTAGTGTATATATGATATACGACACTCTAGGTAATTGACAAAATCATTCATTTATGAAAAAGTTTTGATTTTATAGGTTATGCTTGGCCTTATCAATGAATTTTGAGTGCGTTAGTGGTGGATGGAAAGTAAAAAGAAAAACAAAGTCATGTGCTCATGATAAACAAAATAGATAATATTAGTTGATGTGAGATATTAGAAGTTCCGTAACAAAAAATCTATAAAACCACGTTCATTTGATCGGGGTCTTTTTCTTCTTTTTTTTTTCTTTCTCTATTAATGGTGGTCTTAACTCATTTTGGCAAATTACTTTCTAATGACTTAACCCGTATATCAAATGCCATCGTGCTTTTTTTTTAACATATGTATAGGTACTGGGACCTTGTTTGGAGTCCACCCGGAAGTCCTGGAACAAATGGGACTTTTGAAAGGTAATATCCCTGATTTACATTAAGATACTCATATGTTTCATAGAAAATTAACTTACGGCTTTCAATATCGATCACTATCTTCTAGGATCGTAGGAACAAGATGTGAGGTTATAGTCGAAACAGAGGATCAAGTGGAACTCTCATTTCTTAGAACATGGGATTCCTCACAAGCCGGAAAGCACGCTCCTATGAAGATAGACAAAAGGTAACGCGCGTGTGTGTTACTTTATATTCGAGTTTCATAAAATGATAATGATGATACAATATTTATAGGTTTGTGTTGCTTCGTGGTTCTTCGGGTTTCTACTCGTATGCAATTTACGAACGTTTGGAGGGATGGCCAGGTGTCAATCTTGCGGAAACTAGGATAGTGTTCAAGCTAAGGAAAGACAAGTAAACTCTCTTTCATATCCCACATGCTTCTATCTTTGCCTGTGCATTCATTAGCTAATTGATTGAATGGACATGTTAAATAACGTTACTGATGATGAAATATGTTATATCCGTAGGTTTCATTATATGGCGATGTCCGATGACAGACAAAGGCACATGCCTTTGCCTGATGATCGATCACGCAATAGAGGTAAACCATTGGCTTTTCCTGAAGCGGTACTTCTGATTAATCCAGTGGAACCCGAGTTCAAAGGAGAGGTAATCATAGGTTTTTTTTAGAAGCGAATAGAAATTGTTAAATTCGTGGTTTTGAATCAAGTTGATTATTCATTTGTATGCTTCACTTCTTTCCTTTTTCTCCCAAAAACCTTGTGGATTTTTCTTTTTGGCGCGTAGGTAGACGATAAATATCAATATTCATGTGAAACCAAGGATCTAAAGGTCCATGGATGGATATCTACCGATCCCCCGATTGGATTTTGGCAGATAACGCCAAGTAATGAGTTTAGAACAGGTGGACCCACAAAACAAGAGCTTACTTCTCATGTCGGACCGACTAACCTAGCTGTAAGAATTGCATCATTGATCATCATGCACAGTTATGAAAAAAACATAGTTTATTGAAGAAATTATTTTGAGACCTAGCAGATGTTTGTTAGCGCGCATTATGGTGGAAGCGATTTAGTTATCAAGTTTGAAGATGGAGAGAAATGGAAGAAAGTTTTTGGTCCGGTTTTTATGTATTTAAATTCAGCCTCGACAGGGGAAGAACCTCTGACGCTTTGGAAAGATGCCAAAAGTCAGGTATTTGCACTCTTGGTTTCGACACATATCGA
This sequence comes from Flaveria ramosissima, assembly GCA_025215565.1. Classification (NCBI taxonomy): domain Eukaryota; kingdom Viridiplantae; phylum Streptophyta; class Magnoliopsida; order Asterales; family Asteraceae; genus Flaveria; species Flaveria ramosissima. The sequence goes on along the minus strand of CM046029.1, from coordinate 22,947,090 downwards.
TCATTTGCTAGAGTTACATCATTTAGATTTTAAACCATCAAACATGAAATTTCTTATGAAAATAAAACAATCATTGGATTTAGAAACAAGTCAAGTTTTTTATGTATTGATCAATCATAGTTCACCTCTTTAAGATGGGGTACAAATGAATCATAAGATAATAAGACAATGATAAAATTAATGTCAATAACTATTCTAATATTCAAATTGTCAGTAATAATCAAATTTACAAATAAATGATAACTCAAATAGTAATAACTATAATAATAATAAACTCATCTAAGAGGGTTCATTCACAATCATTTACAGATGTTAGATGAAGTTGGGAAATGGCCTTACAGCTTTCCAGCCTCGAAAGATTATCAACAAGCTCATGAACGGGGAAGAATAAGTGGTCGATTATTTGTACACGATAGGTATACACAGTCTCCTTCCTCATAAATTAAGAAAACACCATACACCAAGTGCATGAAATTTGAATACACACGTATATAGGTTCATTACAGATGGACACACGCCTGCAAGCGGTGCTTCTATTGGACTAGCTCCACCCGGAAACCCTGGATCATGGCAGCGCGAAAGCAAGGTGAGCTTAAAATAAGGGTCTAAAGGAGCCGAGCAAGGTGAGCTTAAAATAGGGGTGTAAAGGAGCCGAGGCAAGCTCGATCTTGCTAATTAAGAGAGCTTGAGCTCGGTTCGTTTAGAGCTATATTTCCGAAGCTCAAGACCCGCTTGTAAATGATTTCTCAAGCTGGAGCTCAGCTTGTTTATTATTAATTGATTATTCAGTTAGATATAATCATGTTTTATATATAACATACCATATATTATTTAAGTATTCTATCATATTCAACATTTAGTACATCGAATAATACATAACAAAATAACAAGCTCGTTTAAGCTTGCAAGACTAGTCAAACTAGGCATATGAATTTTAGTTTGGAGCTTACTCTTTAAAAGAGTCCACTATAAGAATGGTCATGCTTGAGCTCCTTGAAGATCGACTCGATTTAAACTTTTAGTGATTCAATCTTAAGTAGCTCATGTAAGACTTGGCTTATTTATACCATGGTCTTCGAATGGGATCGAAGTAAAGTTATATTAACGAATTCATCTTTGACAGGGCTACCAGTTTTGGACTAAAACAAACGATGAAGGTCATTTTACGATCGAGAATATCTTAGCTGGCACATACAATGTGTATGCGTGGGTCCATGGGTTCATTGGCGACTACAAAAACGTTAGCACCATCGTCATCACACCAGGTCATAAATCTAAACTTCATATATAACTAGTGGAAACAGGATTTGAACACGAGACATTTAGGGAAATCAGGTACTTATCATTTTGACACAAGTTGATATATCTTGAGAAGGTTGTGACATCAAACTTGGGGATCTTACATTCGAGCCGCCAAGAGACGGTCCAACATTATGGGAGATCGGGGTACCGGATCGCTCGGCAGCAGAATTTTACATTCCCGATTCTGACCCGATGTATACAAACAAGTTTCTAGCTAACGATCTTAACAAGTGAGTTTTTATCTAATTCACCATGAAACTTAAAGTGAAGAGTGACAATAAGAGAGATCTGATGAATATATGTAATTTGAGTAGGTTTAGACAGTACGGATTGTGGGAGAGATATGCAAGGTTGTATCATGACGGTGATTTGGTTTTCAAGATCGGTCAAAGTGATTACAAAAAAGATTGGTTCTTTGCGCATGTTAACAGGTAAGTATTAATTTATGTTATGCATGTGTGGAAAAACAGAGCAATTGAAGACGTTTGGAAATTCACACAAACACCAAAAGACTTAAACACAAGAACTGTATACTCAAAAAGATTCGAGCTTTTTCTGATATTATCACAACGAAACGAAACAATACATACGCATATATAATGAACGTGTACTACTCAACGTTCACCTCCACCACAAATAAAGGAGAAACTAAAGGAAAACCACAACTAATTCTACCCACTAATTTTGACTTATTCTCCCTACATTACTGCATAATATAAAAATAATAATAATAAACACCCCACTCACTAAAAACAAAATAAATAAAATTGCATGCTCATGAGCACGTGAGGCTTTAACTTAGTCAAGCTTGAAAATGTCCTTTTCTTTAACAGCATGATCTTTGGTTTTTATTAGAAGAACGAAATGAATCCTTTATCATAGGATTTTTTATCTCTCTCTTTCAAACTCGTATTTTTAATCATTTTTTTTATGTAAACACTTTAATTATTTTATCATTTGATTTAACACGGCCCTAACTTTAGAGAATGTAATGTAACAAAAGATAAGTTTACAAGAAGCTCAACATAGTCAAATATAACTTAAAGAGCGTAATAATCCATGCTAATTTAAATTGGAGGTTCTAGAACTCCTTCCTGACAATCTTGGATGTATTACCAGAACACCACACATTAGTAATGATAAATGAATACATAGTCATTTTATATCTGAAAGTGTTTGGAAGATATTAAATAGTCAAACAGGAAAATGATTGATAAAGGCATCGCAGACCTACATAGTATAAAACTATAATTGTTTATGGGTAGTGCAAGATCCACAGTAAATGTATTGGACGACACATAAGCACTAGCCCTTGCACCGTAAGACTATGGTATTGTAATTCTATGAGGCTTATCACTCTATCCTTGCACGGCATACGTACTTATATGGAAGCCAAAATATTTCTCATTAAGAGTTCCTTTATGCAGTATACCAACATACCAAAACACTCTCAGCCTCGGTAATTCCAAAGAATTAATTCTATTTATTAGGGCTGGCAAAATGGGTACTTGTTGAAACACGATAAAACCTGTTTAGCAAAAAAATGCACTATGCATTTTTTTACTTTTTTAAAATAATTAAAATTAGAAGTCGTGGATTTATCATTTATTCTTCTTGATACCTAAAACATATAACTGTCACAATCAAACCACCAAATCTAAGTTTATAGGCGTCGTTTTTATATTTGATACTTGTGCTAATCGCTTCGTCCATGACCTGTTAAACACGATAAAACACGATTTGTCAGCCCTACTATTTACGAGGAAGCGAAATTGTGGTGCATAATATTTTACATGGCAAACATACCAAATTTATAGGGATCTAGTATGAGTTTGTTAAGCTCATCCTCTAGGGATTTTCCAGAACCCATATAGAATGTTTAGAGCCTTTTCTAGAGGCACAACTTGTTGGCCAAAGACCAAACAACGACTACATTCGTCTACTTTTTGACACTCCTCATAGCACACGATCTCCCAAGCTCTGTTGATTGCACTCTGAACCTTTTACAGAATATTTTTCTTCTCTTTATTAGAGAGACCTAATGGCATATTTGGTTCGTCCAATAGCACATCAGAGATGCCCTGATGAACCAATAAAGCCCGCATCTTTATCCTCCATAGACTAAAATTGTTTCTGCCATCTAACTTCTCCAATTCGAACTTTGTCGATCCCATCTTGATTTTTGATTTCTGCGGCAATTTCAATCAAAAAACAGTTGTACCTAGCTAGCTTCACGAGGCTTTGATGCCAAATGTTATGAAATACATCCCATTCAAACTCAAAAGAATCAAGAATTCAATTGGTCTTCCAAACAATTACAAGAGAAACTTGGACGGATAAGAACAAAGGCTTCTCAATTCGTCCACTCCTTATTCCTTTTTTAAACAAAGACTAACTAACTATTAACAAACTCTTATCATATTAACACTATTAGTCTTCTAAGTTTACAAGCCCTTAGAAAAAAGGAAAACAACATTACAACTACATTACAATTTTTAAGGATTCCATAAGTCTGATGCAACCCAAAACATCCAAAGTGTCTCTGCAACATGCACTAAGTACTGAAGTATAGAATGCTTTAGAAGTTTTACACAATGCACTAGAAAATACTCTGTGTGTAAAATCTTCCGAAGCCAAGACCAATATCTTCCGAAGCCAAACATGAAGTCTTCCGAAGCCTCAGAGACAAAGTCTTCCGAAGCTTCAACCTATGAAGACAGATTTCTTCCGAAGACTTTTAGTACACATGCTTTATCTGATGTACTGTTCCATAAAGCACCTTTCCGCTACATCTCTGTAAAGTCAACAACTTACATGAGTTGGTGAAAAGGTCCATGCATTTGGTAACTGTACATTGAGATCTTGAGTCTGTAACTTTCTACTTTATGTACTTTATCCTTTTTGTAATGTATAAGGATGTGAGCTATGGCGTGTCATAGTCACAAGGTCAAAAGGCAGATATGCCTTTTGATCCTACAATTGATTTTGTTAGTGTCTAGTCAATTGTATCTAGCTGGCTTTCAAAGTATAGCCGGCTGTAGGTTGTAGTATAAGTATTCCAAGTTCTTGTATCTTTCTTTATGCTTTGTAACACTTGTAAAAGAACTTGAGAAAGCAATATACTACCTCCTTGAAACCCAACTCTCTTGTTCTGTCTCTTTACTTTACTTGTGTTCTTTGTATCACCTTGGTTAATCCAGTTCACTGTTTGATCAAAGTTTAGTTGCTCTCCTCATTGTGTTGTTGTGTTGTAATTGTGTTCAAGCTCTTAAACGGTCCTGCAATTGGTATCAGAGCATTCCAGGCTCTTGATATAAGATCTCACCATCTTAAGATCCCTCACACACAAAAAAAAACTAAACTCTCCAAATGGCATCCATCTCAAAGACTGATACGGAGACTGGAACCATGAACAAATCCCCACTGATCACTCTTGATGATTTTGACACCTGGTGTATGAGAATGGAAGGTTTCATCAGGTCTCTTGATTCAAGAATGTGGGAATCTGTTGAGAATGGACCTTTCATACCCAGCACTCCCTTTGCTACTGGTGCTGGTATGATTCCAAAAGATGTGGCCAACTACTCAGATGAAGATAGAAAAAGAGTAGAGATTGATAGGAAGGCCATGACTGCTCTTCAGACTGCTCTCTCAAACTCTGTATACAGAGGCTTTAAGAAGTGCAAAACAGCTAAACAGCTGTGGGATGCACTAAAACTGATGTATGAAGGCTCCTCTGAAGCCAAGGAGAACAAGAAAGATCTTCTGAAGCAGCAGTTTGAGAATTTCACCTTCAAAGCAGGTGAAACCATGACCCAACAATACTTCAGGTATGTTGAGATTGTGGATACCCTAGTGGATGGAGGAGTTCCTTTTGAGAACAGGGACATTGTAAGGAAGTTCATGTCCTCACTTCCTAGGCAATGGACATACTATTGTATGGTGATTAAGATCACTGAGAACCTTAAAACTCTTACTCTGACAGAGTTGTATGGGATTCTCAGTGGATACCAGATGGAGATGAACATGCAAGGTTCATCTGGCAACTCCAATAATCAAATGGGTTCAGCCCTTCATGTGGTTGAAAGGGATAGCATAGAACCCCAACATCATCTCATATGCTACCCTGACAACTCACAAAAGGGTCCTTTCATCACCTTCCCGGAGACACCAAGGGAGAACTTCACTCAAGGAAGCCCATTCCAAGAGACAAGTTCTTCTCAAGCCTTTGTGTCTACTGATGAAAGCTGTGGGAATTATCTCTTCACTCTTGAAGACCTGGACTGTATCCATCCAGATGACCTGGAGTATATGGAAATAGTTCAGCAGATGGCTCTCCTCACTCACAGAGCCAAGAAGTTCTACAAGAGAACAGGAAGAAGATTTCCAAGCAATGCTACCAGTGGAAAGTTTGGGTTGGATAAAAGCAAAGTTAAGTGTTACAACTGTAACCATATGGGCCACTTTGCTAGGGAGTGTAAGGCACCTAAAACAAATGGGGGCCAAACACAACCCAGACAAAACTACACTGACAAAGCCCCTCAAAATGAGAAGCCAAAGCAACATGCTGCTGTTGCAGTTGAAGAGGGAGGCTTTGACTGGAGCTTTCAGGTGGAAGATGCTTCTCCAAACCAAGCACTGATGGCTGACCATGATGAAGCCAAGGTATTGGAACATCTCTGTACTCCTGAATGCATTGCTAAAGTAAATAGATACAGGTCCTATAACTTAGAAATGAGATCTGATCTTGAGTCATTAAACATATTGAAATCTGATTTTAGAAAGTCTGAAAATGATTACAAGTTAAAGATATAGGACTTGGAGAAAACCATTTCAGTACTAAAACATGAACATACAGATTTTAGAACTCAGATCCAAGATCTCATAACTAAGTTGACTGAGTGCCAGGCTGAGCTTGTGATCAGCAAAGCCAAGGCAGAGAAGAGTGTTCTTGAAGAAGAGACCTTCAAGAACATGATATCCTCATCCCTGCACAACAAAGTGTGCTATCAAAATAGACAGGGACTGGGATCAAATGAGATAGCTCCTCCACACACAATCTTGTCTGTAAGATCTCCTAGGTGTGGAACTTGTGAAGATGAGCTTCCTCTCATAGATCCTATAAGTGAGGATGATGAAAAAGTGATAATGAAGAATTCCTCTGAGAAGAGTGAAGAAGAGGATTCTTCCAAGGGCCACTATCCTTCTGAGGAGAAGAAATCTACTGTGATAACCAAGTCCAAGAGAAAGAACTTGATCAGGAAGAGCAAGAGGAAAGCAAAGAAGGCTCAAGAGATCAAGGCTACTTTTGATGCTAAGTAGAAACAAGTTTTTATTTCTGCAGGTTTCAAAGTAGTGAGGACTGAAGACATCAACCAAGACTCCTTAGCTAAGAGTCCTGGTTCTTGTTCAAATCATCTCAGTGCAAAGAAGAAGACTGAGCTGCTGTGTACCACTGCTGCACAGCCTGGACCATCAAACTCAAAGAACAGTTCACAGCCCAAAAGAACTGTCTCAGCATCTATCAAGATGAAGGTGGAGAAGGGATGTGAACAAAGCCAGTCTTGCTCCCAAAAGAAGACTCCTTTGAAGAAGAAAATGTTATGTGTCATGTGTGAAAGTACCTCTCATATTGCTAAGGATTGCCCATACAATCCTAAAAGTACTATCCACATGATCAATACAAAGACTTCAAAGAGTCTCAAGAAGTCTCAAGCTTCGGAAGGAAAGTCTGTTTCCTTCGGAAGCTCCAAATCAAAGAAGAAGGTAAATGGAAATTACCTTCGGAAGTAAAATTGGTCTCGGAAGAAAGGAGTTCTTCTGAAGCACTGAAGTCTGCTGCACTGACTGTAGAATCTTCCGAAGGTTCAGTCATCAAAACTTGTGAAGTCCTAAAAGCTTCTAAGGTTTTGAAGGTCAAGTCCAAGACTCCAAAGGTGGTGTGGAAGTCTAAGAAAGACCAAATGACTAAAGTTTCTCCATCAACAATAGCTGAAGATCCCCATAGTACAATCATAGGATCTATTACTGTTGCATTACCTTCTATTACACTTAGTGAGCCCAAGACAAGTAAGGCTTGGGTTTCCAAATGTAACTAATCATTTTCTTTGTGCAGGAACAACTCAAGACAAGCAGGAATGTCTGGATAATTGACAGTGACTGTTCCAGGCACATGACTGGCAATAGGTCTTTACTCCATAATTTTGAGAGAATTGATGGAGGACCAGTTGCTTTTGGAGGAGATGAAGGTGGTTACATTTCTGGAAGGGGCAAGGTCACAAATGGTAAGCTCAGCATTGAGAAGGTAAACTTTGTTAAGGAGGTTGGGTACAATCTTCTGAGTGTATCCTAATTTTGTGATCAGAGTCATAACATGCTCTTTACTGAGCATGAGTGCATTGTTCTCAAGCCTGGAGTGGTCATTCCTCATGAGCATATCTTGCTCAGAGCCCCCAGAAAAGGGAACATGTACAAGATGGATTTGCAAGAAACATCTCCCTCTGGAGAAGTTTCATGCTTTCTATCTAAAGCAAATAGTGATGAGTCTTTCCTATGGCATAAAAGAATGTGCCATGTAAACTTTAAGAACATGAATAAATTAATTAAACATGATCTGGTAACTGGAATGCCAAAGAAAGAGTTTACAAGTGATGATCATTGTGTTGCAAGCCTGAAAGGGAAGCAACAGAAGGTGTCTCACAAGCCTAAGGAAAAGAACTCCATCACTACTCCCCTACACTTGTTACATATGGATCTCTTTGGCCCCACCAGTGTAATGAGTCTAGAAAGGATCTCTTACTGTTTAGTGATCACAGATGATTTTACAAGATTCACTTGGGTTTTCTTTCTTAGAATTAAGGATGAAACCCCTGAGATTCTGAAGAATTTCATCTTAAAAGTTGAGAATCAATGTGATCACAAGGTCAAAACCATAAGATGTGATCAAGGAACTGAATTCAAGAACCAAATCCTTGATACATTTTGTGATGAAAAAGGTATTACAAGACAATATAGTGCTCCCAGGACTCCTCAGCAAAACGGAGTTGCTGAGAGGAGAAACAGGACACTTATTGAAGCTGCAAGAACTATGTTGTTTGACTCTAAACTGCCCATCACCTTCTGGGCAGAGGCAGTTAATACTGCTTGCTATGTGCAAAACAGAGTTTTAGTAGTTAAGACACATGGTAAGACTCCTTATGAACTTTGGCACAAGAGGAAACCTTTCATTGGTTTTCTCAGGTCATTTGGATGTCCCTGCACCATCTTGAATACCAAAGATCAAATTGCAAAGTTTGCTGAGAAATCAGATGATGGACACTTCATTGGATATTATTCCCAAGCTAAGGCTTATAGAGTATACAATCTCAGAACTAGAATTGTTGAGGAGTCAACCAATGTGACTTTCAATGAACACACACCCAAGAGGTTCTTCATAAGTCAGTCAAAGTATGTTCAAGACATACTCAAGAGGTTCAACATGACTGATTGTAAGATTGCTAAGACACCCATAGCCAGAAACCACTCCCTTGGACCTGATCTTGAGGGGGAGTGTGTAGATGAACATTTATATAGGGCTATGATTGGGTATCTCATGTATCTTACAGCTAGCAGGCCTAATATCATGTTTGCTACATGTATTTGTGCAAGATATCAAGCCAACCCTAAGATGTCTCACTTAATCACTGTGAAAAGAATTTTAAGATACCTCAAAGGTGCTTCAACACTTGGTCTATGGTATCCAAAGAATCCTAACTTCAATCTCTATGCTTATACAGATAGTGATTATGGTGGTTGCAACATGACTGCAAAGTCTACATCTGGGGGGTGTCAATTCCTTGGTGGAAGGGTTGTCTCATGGCAATGCAAGAAACAATCCTGTGTGTCTGCATCAACTGCTGAGGCTGAATACATTGCTGCTGCAAGCTGCTGTGCTCAAGTGCTTTGGATTCAAAATCAGATGCTGGACTATGGATTTAACTTCAAAGAGACTCCTATCCATATAGACAACAATAGTGCTATCTCTATCATTGAGAACCCTGTTGCAGGACCGTTTAAGGGCTTAAACACAATTACAACACAACAACACAATGAGGAGATTAACTAAGCTCTAATCAAACAGTGAACTGGGTAACCAAAGGTGATACAAAGAACACAAGTAAAGCAAGAAACAGAACAAGAGAGTATGGGTTTCAAGGAGGCAGTATATTGCTTTCTCAAGTTCTTTTACAAGTGTTGCAAAACATAAAGAAAAGATACAAGAACTTGAAATACTTATACTACAACCTACAGCCGGCTATACTTTGAAAGCCAGCTGGATACAATTGACTAGACACTAACAAAATCAATTGTAGGATCAAAAGGCATATCTGCCTTTTGACCTTGTGACTATGACATGCCATAGCTCACATCCTTATACAATACAAAAAGGATAAAGTACATAAAGTGGAAAGTTGAAGACTCAAGACCTCAATGTACAGTTACCAAAAGCAAGGCCCTTTTCACCAACTCATGTAAGTTGGTGACTTTACAGAGATGCAGCGGAAAAGGTGCTTTATGGAACAGTACATCAGATAAAGCATGTGTACTAAAAGTCTTCGGAAGAAATCTGTCTTCATAGGATGAAGCTTCGGAAGTCTTTGTCTCTGAAGCTTCGGAAGACTTCATGTTTGGCTTCGGAAGATATTGGTCTTGGCTTCGGAAGATTTTACACTTAGAGTATTTTCTAATGCTTTGTGTAAAACTTCCGAAGCATTCTTCACTTCAGTATTTAGTGCATGTTGCTGAGACACTTAGGCTGTTTTGGGTTGCATCAGACTTCAGGAATCCTTACAAACTCCCCCTAGGCTGATGCTACCAAAACACTTGGAAGATCTTCAAATGTTGGTAGTCTTCAGTACAATCAGGACCATTCCTTTCTTCATAAGATGGTCAGGATCATCAAGACTTTCATAGTATCTTCTCATCTCAAAGAGATCATGCAAAGGTAGGTTGATTATGTCTTGCCATGAGTAGACATTCTCAACACCTTGATCTCTGATAACAGTCCATCTCTCTGGATTGGTAGAGTAAGTCCAGGACAAGATGGGTGTCTCACTAGTTAGAGGAGCCACTTGAATAGGAGTTGATTGGGCTGCCTCATCATGCACTTCCTCAGGTTGATCTGATTCAGCCTGAGGTGCAGAGGTAGATGACTTTGGCTTCTTCTTCTTAGTCTTTGGTTTAGAAGCCATCCTCTTCTTCCTCTTGGATGTCTTTAACTGAGAAGACTGGTCTGCAGCACCATGTTGATCATCAGTGTCTTTCTCAGTTGGGTGTTCCTCCCTCACAGGTTCAGAAGGAGAGGGAGTTTGACCCTGCCTAGGATCAGAAGATGAAGCTTGCTGAGGCTCAGCTGGAGGTGCTGGTTGAGGTGTCTCTGGTTGTTCAAACTTGACCTCCACTTCAGGTGGGACTTGACTTGGAAGAGAGTGCAAGTCAATGAGTTCTCCACTTTTAATCTTCTGCTTGATCACCCTAATATGCTCATCCATAGTGGATAGAGACATGGGGCCAAGTCTCCTTCCGGAGAATCCATACAGCTTCAAGAAGCTCACCATTCTTTGTCTGTCAGCAGACTTCTTTGCATTCTTTTGAATGATGGCCCTTGACTTTGCAGCTTCTTCCCTTAGCTTCCTTTTAGTTGTCTTTCTTTCCTTGACTAACTCAAGCTCAAGTTGCTTAGATACTCGAACTCAATGAAGTCATAGGACAAGGGAAGAAGTGCATCTGCCTGATAGAAACCTGTGGCACTCAGGTAGTTTATCATCTTGATCCTATCTTCTTCTTTGTCTACCTGAGGTTCTTGTGGAGCCACATCTTCCTGTGCAGGACTTTCTTGAACTGGTGAGAGAGTAGGAGCATGCTTGTAAAGTCTTTTCTGTCTCTTCTCCTCTTTGAGTTGGAGAAGTATCATTGCATCCTCTTTCTCCTTCAACTCTCTGACACTTCCCTGTCAGCCAGTTCATTTAGCTCTTCTAAGGGGAGGGAGATGATTCTCATCAAGTCATAGTTCCTGGTCTGTAAGTAGGTAATCTGACTGCCCTTAACTCATCATCTTGAGTATTGGTCTGGGAGCAGCCCTGATACAGCTTGCATGAAGCTAGATGACCCAGTGGAACTTTCTCCCCTTAGTCTCCTTTTCTCTCTCTCTCTTCCTCCTCAATTTCCTCAGGAGTCATTATCCTTTTCCCTTTGTCACCAACAGACCTTTGTGACTCAGGGTGGATTGAAGCTTGGCCTTCATTGCTTGGAGTAGCTTCCATGCTCTGGCCAGAGAGAGGCTGAGAACACACCTTCACCAGCAGGTGTCTCAGATGGAGTTTGGACCTCCGCAGCAGTTGTTGATGATGAGACAGGGGTCTCAGGTTCTGTCATGGGCCTTCAGTCAAGGTTTCCCCTATGAAACTAATCTTAGGGTCCACCTCAACATCCAGTTGACGATGACATTGCCTGATTCCCTAGTCTCCTTCTAGAGTAAACTCTGCAAGGATCCTGTCTTGGATTCTTTGAGCCAGCCTGTCAGCTTGTCTTGAATTGCTTGGATTGACAAGTGGCAAGTTGACTAAATCCAGTCTTTCATAAAAGCTCAGGCTTTGGAATTGAAAAACTTCTTGTTGGCCTTGAACTCTTTGAAGTATAGGGGCTCTCCTGTCATCATCATACCTCCACCTTATGATGTGATGCCAGTTCCTAGTGGTGGAGATGAGACAGCCCTTGGTATGCCTTCCTCAAAGAGACTCCTGATGAGAGAGTCTATAGAGTCCACATTAATGTGAACTTGAGGAAGTTGCTGAGAATGCACAACAGCAAGTGAGGATGATGAGTCCGCTATGTCCCTTCTCTCTGAGAGAACTCCCAGGTTCTGTGGTTGTAACAACTTTCTCCCCCTTTTTGGTAGCATCACCCACTTGCATAGGTGAGCTGGAGGATAAGTCAATAACTTCCATCGGTTCTTGGGTTCCTGGTTGAGCTCTCCTTAAAGGTCTCCCAGCTAGTTTTTCCTGCAGATATGAAATCTGGAGTTGCTGATCATTGACCCTGTTTTGCAGGGTAGTCACCTGAGATTCCAAGTGACTAACCTTAGAGACTAAATAGGTGCATGTTTTTGACAGTTTTTGCACCTTTAGTCTCAAATTCCCCTCATCTTCATCAGAAGATTCATTGGGGGATGAGATGATTGGACCAAAGTCCTCTCTCTCACCACCAGCTTGAGTTTCTTGGCTGCTGGTTTTCCTCTGCTCACTGGCAGCCTCAGTTGAGATGCCAATGGGCTGAGTTGCCATGGTTGAGGTCTTAATGATGTAATCACTTTCAAAAGTGAGAGCCTCTTCCATATGGACATCCTGAACAGGTTCAGAAGTGTCCACCTCAGTAATAGGTGACTGATGGGGGATAGACTGAGGAGAGTCAGAGGTACTCATCTCTCTTTGAGTAGGGGAGGAGAAGAGAGACTCATGGTACTCACTGAATCCTAAGTCTTCATCAGTGTAAAAGGATAGGTTGGGAATTGGTTGGTTGAGATCCAAAGGCTGGGGATGGTAGCTGTCCCTGAAGGTTGTCCACTTGAGTGTTGAGACTCAGAGTGAAGGCTTAGGTTGTGGGCTATTGAGCTCATCAGGGTGAGCTTGAGGAACCTCAGCCCTGATAGGTGAAGTAATGGGAGTGGTTTGCTCCTCAGGAGAAGTGGGAGCTCTAGTGTCCACTTTTCTGTAAGGTTGAGTATTTGGGGGCCTGCACAGATCTAGCCTGAGCAGGGGTCGTTGGATTTTCTTGGTAGTTGAGGTAATATCTGTCTTTTTAATGGTGAAGAGGAGTGAGTCTAGCTTTGTTGTGAGTTGTACCTTGAGAGTTCTGATTGGTGGGGTGGATGCTGTTTGGGCTGGGGGTGCTGTTTGTTTACTATTGTAGTGGCTAGGTTGCCTCTGAGTCTCTCTTTATTTTGACAAAAGAGGTGTGGGTTCAACACTAGCTGTGTTGCTAGGTTGTCACCTTGAGCAATGAGTCTAAATTTTTGGGACTGCTGTTTCTCCCCAGAGAAGCCTACAGTTGGCTTCTTCATTATTTTAAGATGCCGGGCTTCATCTGTCCCAATTTAAGAATATTACCTGTTCCCTCAACTGTGAGCCCAGTTCACAGTTGAGAATGTGTTGAACATATCTAGGAAACATGTAATACTCTAAGGAGTCTAAGTTTGCAAGTAAATTAGTATAAACAAATTGTGAATACCTGAACTTGACCCCTTGAACCATTCCATGAACTATAAAGGAGAGATCCTCAGGAATCTGGTCCCATCCACCATGCTTGTTTGACAAGCTGTGGATAACCACATGGAGCAGGAATTTCCATTGGGATGAGACCTTCCCTTCCTAAAGGTCTTTACAGAGAAATCTCCCTCATAGCCCATCTGCTCAAAAGAATGATTAACAGCTTCTTTTGGGAAGGACACCTCACCTTCTTCATCATCCAGCTGTAGATGTTGGTTAATGATGGCCGGAGTGATGAAGATTGTCCTCCCTTGCACTGTGGCAGACAGTGCCTTCTCCCCATCCATAATGACCTCTTGGCAGGTCTTCCAGAATTCAAGCAATGATCCTCATATAGAGTAGGATCAATGGTCAGGGAGGTGAAATAGTTTGACAGAGTCAAGAATTGGCAAATCTCTGAGAAACTTGCATCTTTCTCAGAGCTTAACAGAGCAACTTGATTATGTTGCCTGTGTAGTTGCATGGAGAAATCAGGGTTGTTTCTGCGGTTAAGGTTGGCCATTTCAGAAGCTTAAGGGTGAAGAAAGGTAGAAAGCAAAGGCGGTTTAGAGAATTAGGTTAGAGAAACTAGTAGAATTGAGGAAGATAGTGGGAAAGAGGGGGAACCGTTGGGTATTTATATGAAAAGGGATTTGAACCAAAGTTAATGAAAGAGGATAAACTTTGAAATCCGAAAGTCGGTCCCACCTCTGAAAAGGTAGTTTACTTTTGCTCAAAAAGTAGTTTTCTTGGAATTCGAAAAGCTTCCGAAGTTTATTTGTCTTCGGAAGTTTTGATTTAAAAAGCTTCCGAAGCTAAAATGGCTTCGGAAGATTTTCCTGAGAGTCTTGAAGATTTATGCTTCGGAAGAGAAATAAACCCTTGAATGCTTTGTATAAAATAAACAAAGCTTCCGAAGGTTAATTTTGCTTCGGAAGGAAAAGGTTCTTGAAAATAAATAAGTGTCTGAGATAAGAATTTTAAGCTTCGGAAGATGAATTTGACTTCTTCCGAAGGTAAAATCTCTTAGACAGTTATTTATTTTGAAGACATGTTTTTCTTCCGAAGATAAAATTTTATCTTCCGAAGTATCAAAAATTTTCAAGAATCTAAGGAAAGTCTTCAAAAAGAATTTTACATCCAAAGAAAACATGAGCTTATGAAAGTGATGAACTAGACAACTTAGGACACACATATTTTAAGAAGAAATAATTAGAATTAGTTTTAATAAAAAGTCTACTCAAAGTTAATCATCCCAATAGCTGATATCAGATACTTAAATCTCTGTTCATCAAAAGCTTTGGTGAACAGATCAGCATATTGTTCATCTGTATGAACTTTGACTAGTTTAATTAATCCTTTTCATAGTTATCTCTTATTAAATGATACCTGATGTTGATGTGTTTGGTCCTTGAGTGCTGCACAGGGTTCTCAGTGATAGAGATAGCACTATTGTTGTCTATGTGGATAGGAGTCTCTTTGAAGTTAAATCCATAGTCCAGCATCTGATTTTGAATCCAAAGCACTTGAGCACAGCAGCTTGCAGCAGCAATGTATTCAGCCTCAGCAGTTGATGCAGACACACAGGATTGTTTCTTGCATTGCCATGAGACCACCCTTCCACCAAGGAATTGACATCCCCCAGATGTAGACTTTGCAGTCATATTGCAACCACCATAATCACTATCTGTATAGGCATACAGATTGAAATTGGATTCTTTGGATACCATAGACCAAGTGTTGAAGCACCTTTGAGGTATCTTAAAATCCTTTTCACAGTGATTAAGTGAGACATCTTAGGGTTGGCTTGATATCTTGCACAAATACATGTAGCAAACATGATATCAGGCCTGCTAGCTGTAAGATACATAAGAGACCCAATCATAGCCCTGTATAAGTGCTCATCTACACACTCCCCCTCAAGATCTGGACCAAGGGAGTGGTTTCTGGCTATGGGTGTCTTAGCATCTTACAATCAGTCATATTGAACCTCTTGAGTATGTCTTGAACATACTTTGACTGACTTATGAAGATGCCATCTTCAACCTGCTTCACTTGAATTCCCAGAAAGAAGTTGAGTTCTCCCATTGAACTCATCTCAAATCTGTCTTCATCAGCTTCTCAAAGTCTTTGCAGAGCTTTGGATTAGTTGAACCAAAGATGATGTCATCAACATATACTTGAACCAGCAATAAGTCATTTCCCTGTCCTTTGATGAAGAGAGTTCCATCTATAGTACCTCTTCTGTATCCATGCTTACAAAGATACTTAGATAGTGTCTCATACCACTTCCTGGGTGCCTGATGCAGCCCATAAAGAGCTTTGTCAAGCTTGCAGACATAATCAGGATGATCAGGGTCTACAAAACCAGGTGGCTGTTTGACATAAACCTCCTCATCAATCACTCCATATAAGAAAGCACACTTTACATCAAGTTGGTAGACCTTGAAGTTCTTGGATGCAGCAAATGCCAGGAATATCCTAACAGCTTCTAGTCTTGCTACAGGAGCAAAGACATCAGTGTAGTCAATCCCTTCTTCTTGTGTGTATCCTTGAACAACTAGTCTTGCCTTGTTCTTGATGATGATTCCCCTATCATCCTTCTTGTTTCTAAAAACCCATTTGGTTCCAATGGTAGTCTTCCCATGAGGAAGAGGACAAAGGTTCCAAACTTTCTGCCTTTTGAATTGAAGCAGCTCTTGTTGCATAGCTTCAACCCAACTTCCATCCTTTAGAGCTTCATCAACTTTCTTGGGCTCTATCTGAGATAAGAAACAAGAGTGAAGACAAACATTTGCTTCATGGGTTTGTCCTCTTGTTCTTACCCCTGTGACAACATCTCCAATGATGTTTGTGGTGGGGTGAGACTTGTGGATCCTTAGCTGAGGGATCACAGCAAGTTGTTGAGAAAGATCTAAATTTGAGAAATTTAAATCTGGTCTGGAAGATTCACCCTCCACATTATCACACTTATCAAGATTAACTTGATCCAATGAGTGTGAGACATCATTGATGTTGTCATCTATGGTATGGTTATTAGCATCAAGAAATTCCTGATCACTATCACCATCACCATTGTTGTCTTCTACAAGTGAGGTGTCTTTATCTGGTTGAGAGGCCTCTGAGCTGGAATTTGAAGGCATGCCAGATGTATCAGCTGAATTGTCATTGTTGTGCTGATAGAAACCTCATTTGCTGAAGTAGTTCCAACTGGAGCTGAAGATGTATGAGTTGAAGGTCTTCCTAGCTCAAATCTTGGATCAGGATCACCTGTATTTAGATTTTTGCAGATCCTGAAACATGCTCACAAGATTTGTTAAAACAGTTGGTAACTAAATCAAGATCAAACAGCCAATCCGGACCAGAACCAGCCACACAAGGAGTGTGCTCATTGAAAGTCACATTGGCTGACTCCTCAACAATTCTAGTTCTGAGATTGTATACTCTATAAGCTTTAGCTTGAGAAGAGTATCCAATGAAATGTCCATCATCTGATTTCTCAGCAAACTTGGCAATTTGATCTTTGGTATTCAAGATGGTGCAGGGACATCCAAATGACCTGAGAAAACCAATGAAAGGTTTCCTCTTGTGCCAAAGTTCATAAGGAGTCTTACCATGTGTCTTAACTACTAAAACTCTGTTTTGCACATAGCAAGCAGTATTAACTGCCTCTGCCCAGAAGGTGATAGGCAGTTTAGAGTCAGACAACATAGTTCTTGCAGCTTCAATAAGTGTCCTGTTTCTCCTCTCAGCAACTCCATTTTGCTGAGGAGTCCTGGGAGCACTATATTGTCTTGTAATACCTTTTTCATCACAAAATGCATCAAGGATTTGGTTCTTGAATTCAGTTCCTGATCACATCTTATGGTTTTGACCTTGTGATCACATTGATTCTCAACTTTTAAGATGAAATTCTTCAGAATCTCAGGGGTTTCATCCTTAGTTCTAAGGAAGAAGACCCAAGTGAATCTTGTAAAATCATCTGTGATCACCAGACAGTAAGAGGTCCTTCCTAAACTCATTACACTGGTGGGGCCAAAGAGATCCATATGTAACAAGTGTAGGGGAGTAGTGATGGAGTTCTTTTCCTTAGGCTTGTGAGATACTTGTGTTGCTTCCCTTTCAGGCATGCAACACAATGATCATCACTAGTAAACTCTTTCTTGGCATTCCAGTTACCAGATCATGTTTAATTAATTTATTCATGTTCTTAAAGTTTACATGGCACATTCTTTTATGCCATAGGAAAGACTCATCACTATTTGCTTTAGATAGAAAGCATGAAACTTCTCCTGAGGGAGATGTTTCTTGCAAATCCATCTTGTACATGTTCCCTTTCCTGGGGGCTCTGAGCAGGATATGCTCATGAGGAATGACCACACCAGGTTTGAGAACAATGCACTCATGCTCAGTAAAGAGCATGTTATGACTCTGATCACAAAATTGGGATACACTCAGAAGATTGTACCCAAGCTCCTTAACAAAGTTTACCTTCTCAATGCTGAGCTTACCATTTGTGACCTTGCCCCTTCCAGAAATGTAACCACCTTCATCTCCTCCAAAAGCAACTGGTCCTCCATCAATTCTCTCAAAATTATGGAGTAGAGACCTATTGCCTGTCATGTGCCTGGAACAGCCACTGTCAATTATCCAGACATTCCTGTTGGTCTTGAGCTGTTCCTGCACAGAGAAAATGATTAGTTACATTTGGAAACCCAAGCCTTACTTGTCTTGGGCTCATTAACAGTAATAGAAGGTAATGCAACAGTAATAGATCCTATGGTTGTACTATGGGGATCTTCAGCTGTTGTTGATGGAGAAACCTCAGTCATTTGGTCTTTCTTAGACTTCCACACCACCTTTGGAGTCTTGGACTTGACCTTCAAAACTTAGAAGCTTTTGGAACTTCACAAGTTTTGATGACTGATCCTTCGGAAGAATCTACAGTCACTGCAGCAGACTTTAGTGCTTCGGAAGAACTCCTTTCTTCCGAGACCAACTTTGCTTCCGAAGGTAATTTTCCACTTACCTCTTCTTTGATTTGGAGCTTCCGAAGGAAACAGACTTTCCTTCCGAAGCTTGAGACTTCTTGAGACTCTTTGAAGTCTTTGTTTTAGTCATGTGGACAGTACTTTTAGGATTGTATGGGCAATCCTTAGCAATGTGAGAAGTACTTTCACACATAACACATAACATTTTCTTCTTCAAAGAAGTCTCCCTTTGAGAGCAAGAAGCTTTGGTCACATCCCTTCTCCACCTTCATCTTGGTAGATGCTGAGACAGTTCCTTGGGCTGTGAACTGTTCTTGGAGTTTGATGGTCCAGGCTGTGCAGCAGTGGTACACAGCAGCTCAGTCTTCTTCTTGCACTGAGATGATTTGAACAAGAACCATGACTCTTAGCTGAGGAGTCTTGGTTGATGTCTTCAGTCCTTACTACTTTGAAACCTGCAGAGATAAAAACTTGTTTCTGCTTAGCATCAAAAGTAGCCTTGATTTCTTGAGCCTTCTTTGCCTTCCTTTTGCTCTTTCTGATCAAGTTCTTTCTTTTGGACTTGGTCATCACAGTTGATTTCTTCTCCTCAGAAGGATAGTGGCCCTTGGAAGAATCCTCTTCTTCACTCTTCTCAGAGGAATTCTTCACTATCACTTCTTCATCATCCTCACTTACAGGATCTATGAGAGGAAGCTCATCTTCACAAGTTCCACACCTAGGAGATCTTACAGACAAGATTGTGTGTGGAGGAGCTATCTCATTTGATCCTAGTCCCTGTCTATTTTGATAACAAACCTTGTTGTGCAGGGATGAGGATATCATGTTCTTGAAGGTCTCTTCTTCAAGAACACTCTTCTCTGCCTTGGCTTTGCTGATCACAAGCTCAGCCTGGCACTCAGTTAACTTAGTGATGAGATCTTGGATCTGAGTTCTGAAATCTGTATGTTCATGTTTTAGTACTGAAATGGTTTTCTCCAAGTCTTCTATCTTTAACTTGTAATCATTTTCAGACTTTCTAAAATCAGATTTTAATATGTTTAATGACTCAAGATCAGATCTCATCTCTAGGTTATAGGACCTGTATCTATTTACTTTAGCAATGCATTCAGGGGAGCAAAGATGTTCCAATACCTTGGCTTCATCATGGTCAGCCATCAGTGCTTGGTTTGGAGAAGCATCCTCCACCTGAAAACTCCAGTCAAAGCCTCCTTCTTCAACAGCAACAGCAGCATGTTGCTTTGTCTTCTCAGCCTGAGGAGCTTTGTCAGTAAAGTTTGGTCTGGGTTGTGTTTGGCCCCCATTTGCTTTAGGTGCCTTACACTCCCTGGCAAAGTGACCCATAAGGTTACAGTTGTAACACTTAACTTTGCTTTTATCCAGCCCAAACTTACTACTGGTAGCATTGCTTGGAAATCTTCTTCCTGTCCTCTTGTAGAACTTCTTGGCTCTGTGAGTGAGGAGAGCCATCTGCTGAACTATCTCCATGTATTCCAGGTCATCTGGATGGATACAGTCCAGGTCTTCAAGAGTGAAGAGATAATTTCCCACAGCTTTCATCTGCAGACACAAGGCTTGAGAAGAACTTGTCTCTTGGAATGGGCTTCCTTGAGTAAAGTTCTCCTTGGTGTCTCGCGGAAGGGAAGGTGATGAAAGGACCCTTTTGTGAGTTGTCAGGGTAGCATAAGAGATGATTGTGAGGTTCTATGTTGTCCCTTTCAACCACATGAAGGGCTGAACCCATTTGATTGTTGGAGTTGCCAGATGAACCTTGGTTACAATCTAATCCAGGACCGTTTAAAGGCTTAAGTTACACTTACCACACAACAACACCAATGTGGAGATTAAACTAAAGCTTCTAATCAAACAGTGAACTGGGGTGGGAACCAAAGGTGAAACTAAGAAACATAAGTAAAGCAAGAGACCAGAACAAGAGCTTTATGGGTTTCAAGGCCGGGCAGTATATTGCTTTCTCAAGTCTTACAAGTGTACAAAGCAGGAAGAAAAGATACAAGAACTTGAATACTTAACTACAACCTACAGGCCGCTATACTTTGAACAGCAAGCTGAATACAATGACTGACCTAACCAAAATCAATTGTAGGATTCAAAGGATATCTGCCTTTTGACCTTTGATGGACTACATGACATGCATAGCTCACATCCTTATACAATACAAAAGGATAAAGTACACAAGTGGAAAGTTGAAGACAAGACCTCAATGTACAGTTCCCACAAGCAAGGACCCTTTCACCAACTCATGTAGGTGGTGTTGCACTTACAAGAGATGCAGCGGAAAAGAGTGCTTTATGGAACAGTACATCAGATAAAGTGTGTACTAAAAGTTCTTCGAGAGGAAAGAAAGAAATTGTTTTCATAGGTTGAAGCTTCGGAAACTGTTGTCTTGATAGATTCGGAAACTTCATGTTTGGCTTCGAAGAAGATATTGGTCTGGCGTCGGAAGATTTACACTTAGAGTATTTTCTGATGCTTGGTGTAAAACTTCCGAAGCCTTCTTACTTCAGTACTTAGGCATGTTGCTAAGAAACTTAGGCTGTTTTGGGTTTGCATTCAGACTTCAGGAATCCTTACACTATCATTGAACGCCACAAACCTTAAATTTTCTGAAATAATATTTTTGGAATTAAAAAGATCTGGCAATGAAACCTGTGGCTCAATAGATGGATATTGATAATCCAAGGTTTTTATGGCCATCATTCTAAATCAATTAAAATCTGATGGCCTTGTTGGCCTTGGAGTCCCTTGCTATGTAGTTTTGCAGAAGTATACTCCAGGCACAACTCATCCACACTCAAAGAGGCTGCCAACTGCTAAAACCCCAGCAAGGGAACCCCAGCCTCCACCTCAGATCTAAAGTCACTCCAAACCAAATCCAAGAAAGAACCAAAAAGGCTACTCAGAGAGTTGAGTCCCCTGATTATGCCCCCCGCAGCACAAACGAGGATGAAACTACTACCTTAATCCCTTATATAGTTTTCAAAACGACTCTACTAGCTTAAACCGCTCACGTAATCCTCTCAACAGGATCCTGATGCAACCACTTGGGAAACCACATTACTGGAATCTCTCTTCTTGAGAAGATTGCCATGAAGAGCACCATTCACCCCAGTGCATCCTTTTCACCCTTCACTCCCACTGAAACCACCCTTACAAGCCCAACTACAGTCATAGCACAAGTATTGACTCAACTATATTCCTCTACCCCTCCCCAGAAACCTATTAACACTGGGAAAACCTCAACAGCTGAGGGAGAGGATTATAATGTAGTTGACAACCCACAGCATAGGGATTACAAAGTTCATCTCCCAGTGTAG
Organism: Flaveria ramosissima; assembly: GCA_025215565.1. Lineage (NCBI taxonomy): Eukaryota > Viridiplantae > Streptophyta > Magnoliopsida > Asterales > Asteraceae > Flaveria > Flaveria ramosissima. The sequence continues at coordinate 22,925,181 of CM046029.1, read as the reverse complement.
AGGAGGAGATTAGAACATCTGTGAGGCTACCTCTTCCCCTGTTTCAGCACATGAACAGGATGAAGCTGGTATCATCTCTAAGACCTCACCAGAGGCAACTGCCAATGAAGGACTTAATCCTAAGGCAGGAAGTCCCCAGTTCCAAGACAAAGGGGCACATGTGAATACTGATCTACACTCAACACATGTTCATCCTGATTTACTCAGGAGGTCAGCTGATTCAGCTAAAACTGATGATGACCTGGGCTTTTTCTTTGAAGTTCTAGCCCAAAACACCATTCTTGAGGCTGAGGTATGCAGACTACAAGAACTGCTTGCTAAAATGTCTCAGGAATCAAGTCCATCTGCCCCAATTCACCCACAGATGGCAGCTTCTTTTGAAGCTCTCCCAAACACTGAGCCAATCTCAACAAATAAGCCACCAGCCTCTGTTTCAGGCACCATTTCTCAGGGACAGAACCCCTCTGAGCAAATGGTTGATGCATTTAAATCTTCATTCCCTCTCATCACTCCAATCATCACTACTATTGTCCATCAAACCATTGATGAGAGGATTTCCTCAAATCTTCAAACCCTTGTTGATGATGTTGTTTCCAAGAAACTTTCTGACATTCAAACCCCTGAACCCAAAGCAACCAAAAAAGGGGAGTCTAAGTCAATGAAAGAAGATAAAAGAAAAAGAGTTGAGGAGGAAGAAGCCAAAGAGAAGAAAGGAAAAGAGATAATCACTTACAAGAGAAAGAAAAGTGCTGCTGAACAGACTGAGGATGAGAAGAAGTTGGAGGAAATGATCAAAGAAGCTGATGAGCAACACAGCAGATCCATGGATACGATCATTGATCAGCTCTTCAGACAAGGCTTTGACACTGCCAAACTTGATTCTGAGATCAGAAGGCTAGAGATTCAGGAGATTGAAAATAGATGGGCAAGCTGCAATGAGAAAGAAAGGGAAAGATTGGAAGCTATGATCAGATTCTTGTCAAAACACTTGGGAAGACCTATCATTGAAGTAAAGTCTTGGTCTAGAGACAGTATTTTGGAGATAACCACCAAATCTGTGCTTCTGAAACCTTCAATAAAGGATTGATCATAGAAGCTCTGGATGAAGCTGGTGCTGGGAAAAGGTCTGACATGGCTAAGTTATCCAAAGCCACCCTCACAACCAAAATGATAGAGCAGTCTTTACAATCTCCCTTACCAAAACAACCCTCAAAAACAACTTCACAACCTCCAAAACAATCAACCTCACAACCCTCAAAACAACCAACCTCTCAACCCTCAAAACCAACTCCTTTACCCAAGAAACCCATTCAATCAACCACCAGTGATGCACCTAAGAGAAAGAGAAGGGTGTTGAGGATGGAAGAAGAAGAAGATGATGATGAAGAGGATAGTCTGCCAATCTCTGCTGTGATTAAAATGAAGAAACCTGAGCCTAGGAGTCAACCAACAACAATCACTCCTGACGCTCAAAGGCAAATGGTTAAAGTGAAGATTGAAGAAGAAGAACAGCAAAAACAACATGATGAGCAGCTGTTAAGGATGGTTGATAAGGAATTTCCTAAGTCTTTATCCATACAAGCTATGAAGAAACATGCTCAGAGGTTGTATGCTCTCAGATTTACTTTTCAGTATTAGAAAGAGAGAGTAAGGATTTGGCCTGACCCCAGAGTTAGTGACAGGATTCATAAGAAAAATATTCCAAGTAGATACAATGGCCAAGTGAGAAAGACTGTGGATGCTGTGATAATGCTGGCCATTGTAGTGTCACCCTGGGAAATCCTTGATGATTTCAGGCGAGCTTACAAGACTAAGATGACTCCACAAACCTTGTTAGAAAACAAAATGGTGAAGAAGGGGTTAATTTACAAGAAGCTTGAAGAAATCAGAAGAAATGAGCTTCAGTTGTTACTTGAAGGTACTCATCCTGATGAGTTTGCTTACAGAGAAATAACAACTGTGGAGCTGAAGAATGGAAAGACTGTGAGATACTTGTCTGAGTACTATGGGCCTGAGTTCTTCTTTGAGAGTGAAGCTGAAGAACTCACAATTGAAGATAAAGTTGTTCTTCTAGAGGCCTATGTCAGAGAGTCTTACAGACTCATCATTGGGAAGTAGGTTTAATGATTGAGGTAACAGCTCTGTGTCCAAATTCCCCAAGACAGAGTTCCCATTCATCTTTTGCCAAATAAATTTTTTGAAACCTCTTCCTGGCCTGACCTTGACTTGGTGATTTCTGAGCTGATCCAGAAAATATGTCTGCCAATAAGTGGGACTTCAATAAGCTTAAAGGTTTTGGCTGCATTGGTTCAGGGGGAGTTTGTTGGACCAAAAGAACCAATGAGCCAGATCACATCAGCTGAAGACAAAGTCTGAAGACAATGTCTGAAGACAAAGTCTGAAGATAAAAGTCTGAAGACAATAGCTGAAGACAAAGTCTGAAGACATATGTTGAAGACAAAGTCTGAAGACCAAGTTCTCAGAAGTTGTCTCAAACAGCTGAAGTGTTTCCTTTCAGTAGTTGTAATGTTTTTACTTTTCAGTAGTTTTATTATTGTAAAACGTCTGAAGTTCTTACACTTCAGGTGTTATAGTTTCAGTAGTTGTAACTCTAGTTTACACTTAGCTTTTTGTGAAGGTGTCCTCAGTTGTTGTGGACATCTTCAGTAGATTAGTTATTTTCAGTAGTTTGTTAAATCAGTTAGATGTCACTATCATGTGACATCAGCTGACGTCACATTCTTTTATAAAAGAAATGTTGACCTAGTTTTTTGTAACCGAAGCATTAGCGTGAACGAAAATATTCCATTAACAGAAAATTTCTCTCTCTATAATCGTCATAGTGTGATTGCATATTCATACTTGTCTTGCTTAAATTTGATCTAATTTATGTTTTATTCCGCTGCAAATTCAAATCTAATTGATCAAACTAGATCTGATCCTATCAACCTTCTTGGTCATCTAAATCAGCCCCAAAGTACAATTACATAGAAAAACCTAATACATTTTTCTAGAATAATAAAGTGCAAACTAATCTATTTATTACATACCAAATGAAACAAATAAATTACATGCTTTTATTACAACAAATGAAATCACAATCACAAACATTCAAACACAAGGTCATGGCTAGGTTGTATGCACCAAAATACATCCAAATATGTAAACAAAACAAACTAGAATGGCACCCTTTTGAACCCCAAAATTTCGGCCAACATAAACCAAAACATAAGGGGTTTTTGTCCAAACAAACAAGCCATCATATGACATTAATTTTTCAGGATCATAACTATGCATATAAAGTATAATCTTGAAAAACAAAGGGTTTGCCATGGGTGAAATTTCCAGCCCACTTTTTACACAAAAAGGACCCGAAAATTTCATTTTTTTGAAGCATGTATCCATATAACCGGCTCTTGATGCCATTGTTGGGTTTTGTAGATGTTTTTTCAAAGTCACATTAACCATTAATGTGTCAAAACGCAGCGGAGTAATTATCAAAGAAAACATTTTCAGATTAGTTAATATATATATCAAATACATGTGAAAAACAAAACCCATTAACAAGGATCTTTATATGAAAGAACATGCTATCAAACAAACATACAAAACATCATATACTACCTTCTAGAAATCGAGGATGAAGAGGGAAGATGATGATTGAAAGCAAAATCTCCAAAGTAGAAGACCTCAAGAGGTGATACCCACAAGCCCTTCAAACACCTTGCATGTTAGGATGCTCCACCAAATATTGCTCTTCTCTTGTTCCTCAAAAACGAAATCAATCAGCCTTTTTCAGCCCCTAAAACCCGAAAATCAGCCTTGTCTTTTGAGGTTCAAAAGGTTGTGTTGTAGAGAAGAAAAGTGTGTATGATGATAGAGTGTTTAAGAGGAGAAAAGGCCTTTTTCTAGGACCAAGACAAAGCTGGTCCCAATGGCCCTTTTGGGCGGCCAAGAGTCACACCCAAAATTGGGTTTCCCCCCAATTTTAGTTTTATAAAATTACACTCTTAACCCATTGTTTTATAAAACTAAAACCCCTTTTAATTTTATAATACTTACACACTTGTATTTGTTATTGTTTAACTAACTTAAAATGAAACAAATAACTTCTCATGAACAAATTATCCACATAACATTGTTCATTTACAAAAGCAATGATTTAGTAAACCCATTTTCTAAATTGGTGTTTAATATATATTTGTATGATCTTATCTACAAATAAATATTTATTGGTGTTTGTATGATTTGTTATTGGGTATGACCCGACTTGGATCATAACGTACTAACCACATCAATCTTGTATGTGTCTTAGGCATATAAGATCCAACAGAAATCCGGATGTCGGTCCCACCTCTGAAAAGTAGTTTACTTTTGCCCAAAAAGTAGTTTTCTTGGAAGTTGAGAAATCTTCCAAAGGTAATTTGCTTTGGAAGTTCTGAAGAAAAAGCTTCCGAAGGCAAATTGGCTTCGGAAGATATTTCAAAGATTTTTGAGAAATTTGCTTCGGAAGAGAATTTACACTCAGAGATTTTTATTCTAAGGAGAATAAATACTTCCGAAGGTAAATTGCTTTCGGAAGAAACTTGTTCTTTGAAAACATACAGAGTACTTAAGTTGATTTTAAGCTTCGAAAGATATTTCAGAAACTTCTTCCAAAGGGAAAATTACTAAAGCAATTATTTGTTTACTAAGACATAAATTTCTTCCGAAGGTAATTTTGAATCTTCCGAAAAGATCAAGATTTTCAAAAATCTAACAAAAGTCTTTTGAAAAAGAAATTTCCAAAGAAAACAAGGGCTTATGAAGGTGATAAAATAGACAACTTAGGACACACAGGTTTTAGAAATAAATATGATTAAGTTTTAAGAAAAGCTATTCAAAGTTAATCATCCCAATAACTGATACAAGATATTTAAATCTCTTCTCATCAAAAGCTTTGGTTAACAGATCATCATATTGTTCATTTGTGTTAACTTTGACTAGTTTGAATAACCCTTTTCAAAGTTATCTCTAATCAAGTGATACCTGATATTAATATGCTTTGTCCTTGAGTGCTGCATAGGATTCTCTGTGATGGAGATAGTACTATTGTTGTCTATGTGGATGGGAATCTCTTTAAAGTTGAATCCATAGTCCAGCATCTGATTATGAATCCAAAGCACTTGAACACAGCAGCTTGCAGCAGCAATGTATTCAGCCTCAGCAGTTGATGCAGACACAAAGGATTGTTTCTTACATTGCCAAGAGACTACTCTTCCACCAAGAAATTGACATCCCCCTGATGTAGACTTTGCAGTCATGTTGCAACCACCATAGTCACTATCTTTGTAAGCATACAGATTAAAGTCAGAATTCTTTGGATACCAAAGGCCAAGTGATGGAGCACCTTTGAGATATATTAAAATTCTTTTGATAGTAACCAAGTGTGACATCTTGGGGTTGGCTTGATATCTTGCACAAATGCATGTAGCAAACATGATATCTGGCATGCTAGCTGTGAGGTACATAAGAGACCCAGTAATTGCCCTATAGAGATGCTCATCAACACACTCCCCATCAAGATTAGGTCCAAGGGAGTGATTTCTGGCTATGGGTGTCTTAGCAACCTTACAATCAGTCATGTTGAACCTTTTAAGTATGTCTTGTACATACTTTGACTGACTTATGAAGATGCCATTGTCAACTTGCTTCACTTGAATTCCTAGAAAGAAATTGAGTTCCTCCATGGCACTCATTTCAAACCTGTCCTTCATCAGCTTCTCAAAGTCTTTGCAGAGCTTTGGATTAGTTGACCCAGAGATAATTTCATCTACATATACTTGATCTAGCATTATGTCATTTCCTGTTCCTTTGATGAAGAGAGTTCCATCTATAGTACCCCTTTTGTAGCCATGTTGACAGAGATACAAAGATAGAGTCGCATACCACTTCCTTGGTGCTTGGTGCAGCCCATAAAGAGCTTTATCAAGCCTGCAGACATAATCAGGATGATCAGAATTTGCTAACCCAGGTGGTTGCCTGACATACACCTCTTCATCAATCATCCCATAGAAAAAAGCACACTTGACATCAAGTTGGTAGACCTTGAAGTTCTTGGATGCAGCAAAAGCTAGGAATATCCTAACAGTTTCAAGTCTTGCTACAGGAGTAAAAACATCTGTGTAGTCAATTCCTTCTTCTTGAGTATATCCTTGAACAACTAGTCTTGCCTTGTTCTTGATGACAAGTTCTCTATCATCCTTCTTGTTCCTGAAAACCCTTTTGGTTCCTATGGTAGTCTTCCCTTGAGGAAGAGGACATAGGTTCCACACCTTTTGTCTTTTTAATTGAAGCAACTCTTCTTGCATAGCTTCAACCCAACTTCCATCCATTAGAGCCTCATCAATTTTCTTTGGCTCTATCTGGGACAAGAAACAAGAGTGAAGACAAACATTTGCTTCATTGGTTTGTCCTCTTGTTCTCACCCCTGAATCAACATCTCCAATGATATTTGTGGTAGGATGAGACTTGTGGATCCTTAGCTGAGGGATCACAACAAGTTTCTTAGACAGATCTAAATTTGAAAAATTCTGATCTGGCAAAGAAGATTCACCCTCCACATTAGCACACTTATCAAGGTTGACTTGATACAATGAGTGTGTGACATCATTGATGTTGTCTTCAATGGAGTGGTTATCAGCATTAAGAAATTCCTGATCACTTTCACCACCACTATTTTCTCCAACATTTAAAGCTCTTTCTCCTGAGTTTATGCCTTTAAGCTGGAATTTGAAGGCACCCCAGAAGCAACAACAGGATTTGTCATTGATGTGCTGGTAGAAGCTTCATTTGCAGGATTAGTTACCACTGGAGCTGAAGATGTGTAACTAGAAGGTCTTCTTAGCTCAAATCTTGGATCAGGATCATCTGTAGGTAGTGTATATGTAGATCCTGAAACATTCTCACAAGATTTGTTAAAACAGTTGGTAACTAAATCAAGATCAAATAGCCAATCCGGACCAGAACCTTTCACACTAGGAGTGTGCTCATTGAAAGTCACATTTGCTGACTCCTCAACTACTCTAGTTCTAAGATTGTATACTCTATAAGGTTTAGCTTGAGAAGAGTATCCAATAAAGTGTCCATCATCTGCTTTCTCAGCAAACTTGGCAATTTGATCTTTGGTATTCAAGATGGTGCAAGGACATCCAAATGACTTGAGAAAACCAATGAAAGGTTTTCTCTTGTGCCAAAGTTCATAAGGAGTCTTACCATGTGTCTTAACCACTAAAACTCTGTTTTGCACATAGCAAGCAGTGTTCAGTGCCTCTGCCCAGAAGGTGATGGGTAGTTTAGAGTCAGACAACATAGTTCTTGCAGCTTCAATTAGTGTCTTGTTTCTCCTCTCAGCAACACCATTTTGGTGAGGAGTCCTGGGAGCATTATATTGTCTTGTAATACCTTTTTCATCACAAAATGTATCAAGGATCTGATTCTTGAATTCAGTTCCTTGATCACATCTTATGGTTTTGACCTTGTGATCACATTGATTCTCAATCTTTAAGATAAAATTCTTCAGAATCTCAGAAGTCTCATCCTTAGTTCTAAGAAAGAAGACCCAAGTGAATCTTGTAAAATCATATGTGATCACCAAACAATAAGAGGTCCTTCCTAGACTCATTACACTAGTGGGGCCAAAGAGATCCATATGTAATAAGTGTAGGGGATTAATGATGGAATATCTTTCCTTTGGCTTGTGAGATACCTTGTCTTGCTTCCCCTTCAGGCATGCAACACAGTGGTCATCACTTGTAAACTCTTTCTTTGGTATTCCAGTTACCAAATCATTCTTAATTAATTTATTCATGTTTTAAAGTTTACATGGCACATTCTTTTATGCCAGAGGAAAGATTCATCATTATTTGCTTTAGACAAAAAAGCATGAAACTTCTCCTGAGGGAGATGTTTTTGCAAGTCCATCTTGTACATGTTCTTTTTCCTGGGGGCTCTAAGCAAGATGTGCTCATGAGGAATGACAACCCCGGGCCTGAGAACAATGCACTCATGCTCAGTGAAGAGCATGTTATGACTCTGATCACAAAATTGGGATACACTCAGAAGATTGTACCCAAGCTCCTTGACAAAGTTTACCTTCTCAATGCTAAGCTTACAATTTTTGACCTTGCACCTTCCAGTAATGTTACCTCCTGCATCTCCTCCAAAAGCAACTGGTCCTCCATCAATTCTTTGAAACTTTTGGAGTAGTGACCTATTGCCTGTCATGTGCCTGGAACAGCCACTATCAATGATCCATACATTTCTGTTTGTCTTGAGCTGTTCCTGCACAAAGAGATGATTAGTTACATTTGGAAACCCAGCCTCATTGGTCTGGGCTCATCAAAAGAAGTTGAAAACAATGCAGCAGTAATTGATCCTATAGTCATGCTAGAATGATCATTTGCTGATGTTGATGAAGAACTTTCAGCCACTTGGTCTTTCTTTGACTTCCACACCACCTTTGGAAGCTTAGACTTGACCTTCAATACTTCGGAAGTTTTGATGACTTCGAAAGTTTTGATGATTGGACCTTCGGAAGATCTGCTTTCAGCTTCCTCACTGCAGCATGCTTCAGTACTTCAGAAGTATTCCTTTCTTCCGAGACCAAATTTTCCTCCGAAGGCAAGTTTCCACTTGTCTTCTTCTTCATTTTGGAGCTTTCGAAGGAAACAGATTTTCTTTCCAAAGCTGGCTTCTTCTTTTCCAAACTCTTAGAAGTTTCTTTCTTGGTCATGTTGAGAGTACTCTTTGGACTGTAAACACAATCCTTAGCAAGATGAGAAGTAGTCCCACACATAACACAGTCCATTTTCTTTCTTCTAGGAGTTTTCCTTTGTGAACAAGGCTGAACTTGATCACTTTCCTTCTCTATTTTCACCTTTGCAGATGTTGTGGTAGTTCTTGTGGGATAGACCTACCTTTGGAGCTAGATGGTTCATGTTTTACAGCAGTAATGCACAACTGATCAGCCTTCTTCTTGATGATGGGATGATTTGGACATGAACCAGAACTCTTGTTGATGGAGTTCAAGTTGGTGTCTTCAGCCTTTACCACTTCAACTCCTGCAGAGATGAAGACTTGTTTCTGTGTAGAGTTGAAGGTGGCCTTGATCTCTTGAGCCTTTTTGGGCTTTCTTTTGGCTTTCCTGATCAAGTTCTTTTCTCTTGACTTGGTCATCCCAACAGCTTTGCTCTCCTCAGAGAGATGGTGACCCTTCTTAGAATGCTCTTCTTCACTCTTCTCAGAGCCGTTCTCCACCATCTCCTCTTCATCCTCTTCAGTCACAGGATCTATGAGGGGAAGCTCATCTTCACAAGTTCCACGCCTAGGAGATCTTACAGACAAGATTGTGTGTGGAGGAGCTATCTCATAAGATCCTAGTCCCTGCTTATTTTAAAAACAAACTTTTGAATGCAAGGATGAGGATATTATGTTCTTGAAGGTTGATGGGTGTGCAGATAGTATATATATTTTGATAAAGATTTATTGCACAGATTCAGTTTTAATTGGTTGTTACTAATACTAAAGCACACACACAAAAGGCAGTGTACCTGTCGTGAGGTAATATAGTGTTGGTAAGAACCGAGTATCAATCCGTGGACACACCTAGCCTACTCAACAAACTTGATGTTTGACTATCAGATTTGGTTTTTGTCAAAGAAAGTGATATTTTGTATTGAAAATTTTTTAGGGTTTAAAAATAAACAATAATAGAAAGAAAGTAAACTAAGATTTGAAGCGTTTGGATTTAAAACCAGGGAATAAAAGTTATCATCCTAATTAGACTCCACTTATGTAATTGTGATGAATTGGTGATGTGAATTAAAGATATTGATTAATGTAATTATGTAAATGTTTATAAAGATGAGCCGGCGCGATTTCTCGTCTGTCCAGCTATCGTAGTGGCTTGATCCTGTCAGGCTGAGTTTACTGCTCAGATCAAAGCCCTAGTAATGTAGGTGAATCTCTTGTGTCCTATTTGACATACGATTTCTGAAAACATAATTTAATGTTAAAAAGAGAGTTGATCAGGTTCCTTCCTAACATACTATTAATTTTAGAAAACCATAACAATTACTGAAGTTTCCTAACTAATAAAAGGGACCCCGCAAATGATCAGAAAGTTAAAGTGATATGATTTCTAATAACCATTTCTAGTTCATTAGCCATGGATTTATTATGAAGACCGGTTTCGCAAATGAAAGTTAATCATACGGTTTTCAACCTTGTATGACAATCACAATCACAAACCATAAAGTTATAATTTCTCGTTCAAATGAGATGCTACCCATAAATAGTTTTCCCAAGACCACCATAACATTAACATAATATTAATCACACCATTAGTTCATCACAAATTACATAAGTTTCATCCGATTAGGATGATAAATAGAGTTTAGCTCATAATGAGCTTTAACATAACAACAGATAACATAGAAGATATATAAGTGATCATCGGTGAAATGGAACAATCAAACCGATAATCCACAATGGATGACGTTTAGGCGATCCCAAGCTTCTTCCAAGTGTTGTATGCACCTCCCGAGCCTCCGAATAATCTTGAAGTCTTGATTCCCGAGAAAATTCAGCAGAGTAAATCTCCCACCAAAGTTTGCCAAAAATGGTGAGCTTAGGCTTCTATTTATAGGCTTTTCGGAGTTTTTAAGCACGGCCCCGTGCCTAAAAGGCACGGCCCCGTGCTAGTACAATGCTTACGAAAGTTGGTCGGCTCGTACATGCAGGTTGTGTCGGGCACGGCCCCGTGCTAAATGGGGCACGACCCCGTGTTGGAGGTGGGGCACAACCCCGTGCCTTATGGGGCACGGCCCCGTGTCTACTTTTAAGGGACAGTACTTTTTGTCCTGTCAGATGTCCAAGCACGGGGGTGTGTTAATTTAGCACGGGGGTGTGTTTCTTGCAAGGCATGGGGGCGTGCTTAATGAGGCACGACCCCATGCTTGGAGTCCAAAGCTCGGATCGCTTCAATTTCTTGTTAAATATACTCCTTTTGTCCATCTTGCCCTTTTAAACACCTGAAAACACAATTTAAGACTTTTAAGTACATTTTCATCATTTTAAGGAATATATTAAGGAATAATTGATGTGCTTTTGATAGGATTTTTATGTATAATTTGGAGCACATCAAACATCCCCACACTTGAACTTTGCTTGTCCTCAAGCAAAAATCACTTAAAATGACAATTCCACCAAAAACCAAATAAATCAAATTATAAACATGTCTTTCGAGAAATACGCAAGTAAATACATTTTCATCCAAATATAAATATTCTAAGCACATGTAAAATGATATCCTAGCAAGCAATAGGTTGGTTAGTAAAGATTATTATCATGTAAAAATCCTCACTTCTCACAAGATGCACTCACACTCTGCTAAATATATGGAGTCATAATCAAGATTAAGTATGACTAATACAATCAATGCCTAGTATGAATACGTGTGAAATCATATGCTTGTTAAGGGATCAAATCTCCACCTACTTAGATATTTATTTGCATAAATCATTAGGTCTTTCATGGGTTATAACTTGGCTCGGGCTCAGGTATGGAATATTTGGAAAAAGTGGCTAATTGATAAAGACGACGGTCTTGGCTTATTTTTCTAACATAAACTACAAGGAAAGCAATAAAGTTTCCCTATACAATACTTCAAGCTAGAAGGGATATGCTAGCTAGAGGACTCGTTTAAGGTCAGATTGTCAAGACCGTATTTTGCTTTCAAGAATCGCACTTCATCTTTTACCCGAAGATACACAAAACTTTCCTTTCTCAAGGATCGTTCGGCTTGAAGCCTAATAGCACCCAATTGGATTAATTCTGTGTATTCTTATTGATATTCAGTTTGATTCTTTTTGCATTTTCAATTATGGGATCTTTCCACAATTCGGGCATCTTTCATATCTTTTTGCCCGTCTCTTTATAGCACTTTTTGAAATCCCACAAAATGGCGGAACTTGTTCCTTTTTTCGACATTTCTTTCTTGCGTCAAACGTGAGATTGAAAATTTGTTCGCGGATTTCCGGGGGAAGTCCCGGTTTTGCGTGATGAAGGCAACAAAGCAAATTGAAATCAAAAGAATGCATTCAAGTTCTTTAAGGTCAGCCGGTAAAAGACCAAATATTTTTTTTCCTAAGCCAAAAACATGTCTTTAATGAAAACGGGTTTTGTTGAAGGCTTTTTGGTTAAGTGACTTGGTGACTCGGGTGATTGAAAGATAAAAAACGTTTAAGCTCAACGCGGCTAACTAGGGTTGACGTTCGGGTAAGGAAAATTAGAGACAATGGTTGGGGCTTGAATGGTTAAGGTTTCCTAGTGCCTAACTCATTTTTTATGCAACAAATACTAATTAAGGTCTTGAAATGTATACCCAAAGCAAGTTCTAATCACACGTATCATATGGCACCCTCAATTAAATCGAGAATGAAAGTAGAATTGCAATTTGCAAAAGCTTGTTTAAGGCTCAAAAATAAACTCACATACGGATGGAATTGGGTAAAAGTGTTTCATTTTACATGATTAAATGTTTTACTAGATTATTGTTTTTAAGGATATCACAAAAAAAAACATTTTCAATTTTTATTTGGACGTCATGGATTTACTTTTTTATTCCCCGAAAACGTATATTTATAATTTGGTTTATCAAAAATTATATTAAATTATTGGTTTCTTGTCACAAAAATTACTTGGTAAGTGATCTTTTCTTAAAAATTTTAATTTGGACCTTTTTAGCAAAGTCAAATGCATTACTCCCATCCCCACACTTAAAATTCACATTGTCCTCAATGTGATTAACATATTCAACATCGAGAAAGGGTAATGAAAAAACTCCCCTAAAAATGATGAATTTTGCACTTGTGTTTGGTTGCCCTCGCGTTGTTAGAATCCTCGGTATCACCTGAAATGTCACCAATTTATTGAAAACATTAAAATCCTAAACACACAAAATAAAAACAAAACAACATAAACTAAAAGATAGATTGGCACAAAACAACTGTGTCGGGTCCCCGATAATGATACGGTTTTCAAGGGCTTTGTGGTGGGATATCCCCCCACTCGTGGTACATTCGATTCCTGATGTACGTGACATCGTTGCTCAGGTCATCGACTCGGGATTGCAGATTTTCGACTCGGTTGAAGGCTCGTTGGGCATATTCAAATGATCGCCTTGCATGGTCGCTGGTGGTTTGGATTGACTCATAAAGGTCTAACATGGTTGGGAATTCCCTTGTTCGTGAACTTGAAGATCCAGCTCCGGCTCCGTCCGGCTGTATCGGCATGTCAAGGTCCATGATTATTTCTTCGGGATCCGCCGGATCCCAGATTTGTCCCTTCTTATCCATGAATCTCGGCTGCCCATTTGGTAAGCTTGTCAACATGTACATACTTGTACAAATGCTCAAGTCTAACAGTCCCGACATCACTCCTACGGTTCCGTCAGTGTTATAACCATAGCTTTCATATAAGTTCAAAATCCAGCTTCCTCCAAACATGGGTGTTGGAGCACCTGCAATCGCATTCCTGGCAAAAAGATTACAAAACAAATACCCAATATTACATGGCAACTGATTAACCATACAATATAAAATAAACAAGTCC
>CM046029.1:22725710-22870939 GCA_025215565.1 Flaveria ramosissima | reverse complement strand
GAGGGTGCGATTGCTCAAATCAAGGAACCTCGTGCTCATCAAAAGACTCGGCACATTGAACGGAGATTCAACTACATAAGGGATGAAGTTGAAAAAGGAAAGATATGTATTCGCAAAGTCCACACTGATAAAAACGTTGCGGATCCACTCACAAGACTCCTTGAAAAGGCAAAGCATGAAGGTCATGTTTGTGCCATGGGACTTAGATATTCAAGTGACTGGGTTTGATGTTGTATTTTGTATTTGGATATTGGAACTAATGTTATTTGACTTAATTATATGGTTATAATTTCATTTGTTCTTCTATTTTAGCATGTTTAAATCCGTGAATAAATAAATTATTCTCAACGTCCGTAGTCGATCATACTTGTTGGAACAACTATGAATGTAAGACTATAATGAACTTGGATTGGTTGATATTCATAAGGTATGAATATAAAGCAAGAGGTTGCTACCTAGGTTCATTGATATCTATGGGATATAGATATTGGACTGACCCGCTCTCAATTATTTCTGCATGGAATCTTTCTGATTAGTCATAAGAAATTTTGAGTAAAGGCGAATATCATTGTCTCCTCAGACCTGAGATACATATTGGGTCTTGATATTCACCAAGTATTGTACTTTGACTTAGTCCTTTGCTGTTCTGAAAAGGTAGTACATAAGGCTGAGTTCAGGTATGACATGAGGTGATTGTGAGAGACGTATGTAGTCAAGATGGAATTTGTTCCTCTTATTCGTTGAGAGTTAGATGTCTAAGGCCTGTTAAAGTTAAATCATCGGAGAATGACTATTCTGTGTCTCTTGGATTTAACATGACATCTGCAACAAAAGGATAGATGATTTATTCACCTAAAACATATTCAAGTAAGGTACTTGAAAAGGATGATGTTATTGAATGGCACTTAGTCATATACATTAGGGGTAGCAAACCGTTGCTAGGCGTTATTTGCTGCTTGCATCAATCTTCTATAAATCTTGTGCAAGTGGGAGATTGAAGGAAATGATCTGCCCAAGATATATATTAAATTGATGTGGCTAGTGTGATATGATCCAAGACGGGTCATACCCAATAACAAGCCAAACAAACACCGAAAGATTATTTATTTGTTGATAAGATCATACAAATAAGTAGTGACACCAATTTAGAAAATTAGATTTTCTAAATATTGTTTTTGTAGATGAACATTATTATGTGGATTATTGTTCATGAGATATTATTTGTTTTTCATTATTTAGTTTTACTAAATGATAACAAATAAAAGAATGTTTAATTTATAAAGTCTAAAAATTAGTTTTCAATTTTATAAACAAAAGGGTTAAAGTGTGTTAGTTTATGTTTAAAAGTTTAAAAGGACGGGACTTTTTTTTTGGTCTTATTTGGCCGCACAAAAGGGGCCCTTGGGGTTCCTTTTGTTGTCTTGAAAATTGGTATTTTAAAGAAACTAACACACTCCAACAATCATTGATTCACTCTTACATGCAAAAAGCTTTTGAACTCTCCACATCTCTCTCTCTCTCACGGTTTTTTGAAAAGAAAAAGAGCAGAATTTTTCAGCTATCAAAAGTGGTTTTGGTTGCTGAAATTTGGTGTCAAGAATCCTAGCAATCAAAGGTGTTTGTACAAGCTTGGGGTATCACCACTTGAGGGCTTCGATTTTGAAGTTTCAGCCAAGTTTTCATCTTCTTTCCCCTCTCTAATCTCAAAATCCAGCAGCTACAAAGGTTGTAGTTTCTTCATCTCATGTTTATCTTTTGTATGCATTTGTATAATGATCCATGGCTTGGGGTTCTTTATTAAAATGTTTTAATAATCATCTTATCAACATGTTTTAAAACATATATATTCCGCTGCGTTTTCATATAAACAAGATTATATGAGCTTTGATAAACATGTTAAAACCCCTACAGTAAGGACTATGTCTAGAAGAATTTCTGATGATCACACATTGGCCATCATCGAACAAACTGTGAGACAGTGTCTGCAGTTTGGTGATGATGCCAACACTCCCTTAGTACTTGAAGATGATGAAATCACTACTTTCTTTGCCAACATTGGATATGAGGGAGGATATGAAGGCAAGCAAATTGTAAAAGGATTAATTGACTTGCAATGGAGGTTCCTCATTCATCTTTACCAACATTGTTTGTCAAAAAGGAAGACAGGATGGAATGACATTCCAATGACAACATCATCTGCCATATGTGCTTTGTGCACCAACAGGCCATTTAACATGTCTACCTATGTGTTCAATGGTTTAGTATCAAACATTCAGGAAGGGAGAAGACATATGTTCCTAATGTATTCAAGGTTCTTACAATGTCTCATTAATGAAACATTTCCTGACATTGCACCTGAAGGACCTGTGCTGGATATTCCTCATTATAATGCCAAGTCATACATGTACATCAAGAAAAGAGATCCTAGGAATTTCTACAGTGGAGTCTTTGTTCCTTTGTTACCCTAGATGCTTCAACAGATTAATCTAGAAGAACATGTTAAAGAGCAAGAGGCTCCTGTTGATGAGTCAATTCAAGAAGAAGAACCAGCTGCTCATGATCAGCAAACTGCTGATGAGCAAGTTGTTGAAAGGGATGAAGGACAGAGGTCAGTGTCACCCCAGGTTGATGTAGGGGGTGATCTTCACACTGGGCCATTTGTTCATGAAGCTGATATAGCCTCACCTTTCATGCCCTCACATATACCATCACCACAAAGACTACCAATCCCATCACCACAATTACAACCCATCATCTCTCCACATATATCACCCATACACTCACCTCATGTTTCACCAATCCATCATTCACCTGAATCTCCTGTTCAGTGATCCCTTGCTTCTACTGAGCCTGTTGAGTATGGTGACTCTGCCAGCTCTTTAGAGGAATCAAAATCATCATCAGATGATGATGATCATCATAGACAAATGCCTGTTAGGCAAGCTATTTTTGAGGCTGTTCCTTTTGAAAGTTATACAGAATCTGGAGTCAACAAACCTAATGAGAAGGATGAGTTAATTTCTGAACTAATGCAAAAGGTAGCCAAGATGGAAAGACTACTCAACAGAAGATCTAGTATTATTCAAGACAGACTTTTGGAGCTAGATGAGATGGAGAATGAATTAAAACAGATGAAAGAGAAATATGAGGCTGAAAAGAAAGAAAAAGATAAAGAGATTGAAAAGTTAAAGGTTGCTCTTCAACGATCCAGAGATGAAATAAGTGGTCATGTGGACACTTTAGCTATTCAGACTATTGCTATGGAAGAACAAGAAGGATTGATTGAAGAACAAGCTGACATCATTATCGACTTGCAAAACCAGATTGAAAGCCTAAACAAAAGAGTATCTGAACTGGAATTGCTTGTTGAAATCAAAAGAGAAGCTGAAGCAGAGTTGAGAAAAGATGATAAGAAAAGAAAGAGTATTAGTGAAAAAGAAGCTACTTTTGAGAGCTCATCAGGAGAGAGTAGTGATGACTCTCCTTCTTCTAAAAGGATGAGATTCTCTGAGACTGAGAAGGGAGAAGAAACAAGTGAGACAAAGCATGATGAGTCTGGTTTGGAAATGGTCGTTTATTCAGAGAAAAAAACTACAACAAACAAACAAACAAGCATAATCATACAAACATAAGTGCATAACCATAGCCACTAAGTTGACTACACTTGTTTGCCATCACAAGTGTTGTCATAAGGTCTTTCCTAAGGGTTAAAATGACACATCAAAATGTGTCCATGAACTCCCACTTGAATCCACATCTAAATGCTTCAAGTGTCCATGTCTTTTGTGTCCTTCTTTGGGTCTTCACCTTGTGCATCTTCTTTTACAAAATCATATCCTAATACAATTTTTCTTATAAAAGAAATACACCTAATCTATTTATTACATAACCAAATGAATAAATAAATTACAACCCAAAACACAAACACAAATATTACAACCCTTTCAAAAATCAAAACCAACATGACAAAACCATAATCAACCAAATCCAAAACACAT
Source organism: Flaveria ramosissima (assembly GCA_025215565.1). Taxonomy (NCBI): domain Eukaryota; kingdom Viridiplantae; phylum Streptophyta; class Magnoliopsida; order Asterales; family Asteraceae; genus Flaveria; species Flaveria ramosissima. The sequence goes on along the minus strand of CM046029.1, from coordinate 22,866,941 downwards.
AAGGTCAAGGCTATGTTATGCACCAAAATATGTATCATATATAACATTCAAGAACAACAATGAACCCCTTTTTATAACCTTAAAGTTCTGGCCAACATGAACCAAAACATTAGGGTTTTGTCCAAACAACACAATCAACCATTTGATGTTAATCTTTCAAGGTTTATACTAAAGCATGTAAGATTAAACCTTGTAACATAAGGGATTCAATCATCCACAACAAAACAGCACCTAATGGGTTGAAAAAGTCCATGAAAACTAACTTTTCAAGAGCTCTTGAAGCATGTATTCCACATAACCGGCTCTAGATGCCATTGTTAGGTTTTGTAACAAGTTTATCAAAGCAAGTTTAACCATTTAGAATTGAAAAACGCAGCGGGTATTAGTGGTGAAAGTATGTTAAACAATCTGAAATTTTTAACCATTTTAATCAAAGAGAAAACCCAAGAACAAAGATCATTAATATATGTGAAATGACATGCTATCAAAACGAAAGGAACAACCATAGGGTGTTCTTGAAACTACCTTACAAGAACAAGATATTGAAGTATGGATGAGATGAAGATGATGATGCTCTTGAATGTCTAGCCCCCAAGAGAGAAAGCCTCAACTTTGTATACCCACAAGATCTTCCAAACACCTAGCTTGTTAGGGAGCACAACACCAAAACTCTCTACCTATGCTCCTTCAAACTCCGAAAATTTTCAGCTTGTTGTGCCTTGAATCCGAATTTTCAGCTTTGTTTAGAGAGAGTTCTTTGCTTGTGTGTGTGAGAGAGAGTGTGTGTGAGAGATGAAGAGTGCAAGAGAGGTTAAAGTCTTGTAGTATCCAAGACTAAAAGACTCCTCAAAGCCCACAAGGGGCGGCCGAATCTTAGTTTAAATGGGTTCCCCCCATTTTGAAATTTTTATAAAATTGCACTCTTTAAACCATTAGTTTATAAAATTAAAAACCTATTTTAATTTTATAACATTAACACACTTTTATTTGTTATTATTTAACCAACTTAAATAATAAAACAAATAATTTCTCATGAACAAATTATCCATATAATGTTGTTTTATTACAAAAGCAACATTTTAGAAAACCCATCTTCTAAATTGGTGTCAATATTTATTTGTATGATCTCATCAACAAATAAATATTTATTGGTGTTTGTTTAGCTTGTTATTGGGTATGACCCGACTTGGATCATAACGTACTAACCACATCAATCTTGTATGTGTCTTAGGCATACAAGATCCAATAATATGCACACTGAAGAGGCAGAATTCAGTGATATGATTAAAGCTCTTGATAGCTTCACAGGTAAAGAATTTCTCATTGATGATGACTTTTGGGACTTCATAGTTAAGCAGAGGACTGTTGCTGAACCTATAGTTGTTATTCCTCAATCTCCAGTTCCTCTTGAGAAGGAATTGAGCATGCAACTAGTGCCTGCTGTATCACTCACTTAAGAACAAAAAGAGTTGATTAAAAGACTATGTGAAGAGCAACATGAGAAAGAAGAATCAGATGCTGCCATTCTTGAACCAAAACTGTCAAAGGCTGAAAATTGCCTTAAGAAGCTAAACATCCTGAAACCTCCTCTGGTCCATCAATGCAAACATATACTAGGAGGAGGAAGTACTTAACAGAGAAGGCTAAGGGAAAAAGGCAATAGTAGAAGAAGAACCAAGCAAGAAAAGTAAAAAGGATGATCTCAGAAGCCTTGCAGCTATTGCTGAATTTTTAGAAGAACATGAGCAGGCTAAAGCTCAACTAAAAGAGAAGGCTGACTTTGTAGACCTTGAAGAGGGAGAAATTGAGGGTGGCTATGTGGTTGATGAACCAATAGCAGTTGATAGCCCTATGCAGGAGGAAAAATTAGTTCAAGACATGGTAGAAAAGGCACAAACTGATGATCCGATGGTGAAAGCCATGTTCGTAATCAATCATGGATATGACCCAGATGAAGTGTTTGGTATGTCAGGACTGTGTACGTACGGAATACTAACTGATAATACGTGAAACCAGATCAAATAGTGAGGAATCCTATTTGATTGGCGATCCAATCAGTGAGAACGCTATCCCGATCAATCTAACGATTAAAGAAACGTTAAGAACGAGTAGAAAATGATCAGATGCAAACTATGAACTTGAAATAGGCTTTCTGGACGCTCTGGACGGCTAGGTTATGAGTATGTGTCAAAAGTTACGTTTTCCACGAATTAAGTGGTATTTATAGGTTTGCAGTCTTCATTCGTGCGACTGAACCATTAGCATGGTTCAGTCGTGCGACTGACTCATGCGACTGATTCATACGCACGACTGAAGGTTCAGTCGTGCGACTGGTTCAATCTCATGTCTCACTCGTACGACTGATCCAGTCGTCTGGTTCAATCGTGCGACTGGTTCATTAGTTTGATGTATTCATGCGTATGGTCCATAAGTATGGTCCATTAGCATGAATCATCATATAACAACTTCAAACCTATATAATAAGTTTATATATATGAATCAGATATAAGTAAACATCAAAGCACAAATCATATATTATTACATTGTATCATTACACATATGTAAGCCATAACAGACTTTTACATTAAGCACATAAACTAGGAACATATGTATCAACAAACTCCCCCCTGGACCTAGTTTACTCTAACGTCTGACATCCTTCATATGCTCTTCAAACCTCTTGTACTTCTCCTCTGTTGTGACTCCTACGTGTATTTCATACGCAAAGCAGAGTCGTATCACATTCTGGAATTGGAGAGCTTGTACAATATCCTGCGCGTCATAGAATAGTGACCACTTGTATTAAGTGTAGACATCGTCTGCAGACAAGTTGGTAAGCCACATTGGGTCGAATACCATGATAGTTTCCATTTTACCCTCTTTATTTAGAACTATGACCGCTAACCCGTCCTCCAGTCATAATACCACCATTTGAAATGTGGAGTGAAGTCCTGAGGCATTTCTCTTAAGGGAATCTTCGACATCGTGCGCGGGGGACTCCACTTCAACACTACTTTAGGCTTTCAAGAAATGGGATCCACCTTAGACTTGCGAATAAACCTCTTCGGTTGTTGAGGTCTGAAGTGTACCCACCTGGTGTGGTATTCCTTCTTTAATGCAGCTTCAAACCAACCTGACATCTTTCTGGGATCAGCATACAGCAGATTTAAGCATGCCAGTCGGTTGAGCTCAAAACCTGGTAGAGTCTTCAGATCATGAGGATACCTAAAGTACTCTATTCCCTTCTCCCTTTTCATAGCATAAACATTTAAATCCTCAAAATATGCCCATGCTATGATCTTGCCAGACACCTTCTGATGTTTCTTGACCTTGTAGAACTTGGTGTAGGCATTTTGCTTTGGAGCTGTTCGTTGGGCTCGTATTTCAGCAAAACAAGTCGCCCATTCAGCCTTCCTTATATAAACATCTGCATCTGAGGCTTGGGCATGGCTTTCAACCTTATCCTTTTCATTTTCCATTTCATCCAGCTTTTCATGTGTAGCACTACGGAGAGTCTCACACAAAGTTGGGGATCACATTGCCCTCCCGGTCAGTGTACTTTGGATAGTATTCAGACGTGACATCCTCTATCTCTATTTCATCAACATCGTTCAGCTCATCATCACTTATAACAACGACCTTTGGAGCGTCTTTGAAGAGCTCATCGGGATTCAGTTTGAACATCTCAGCGAGTTGCTCATCGGTCAGATCGTGAATAATTTCTCCGTCTTCGGGAGTGTAGCTCACCGACCGTCTGACTATCCCTTGCAAATCAAGAATCATGGTGGATTGAGACTTGATTTGCTGCAGGGGAGCAACATCATATTCATCTTGCTGAGAGGTTTGATCTACTTGATTTAAACATTTAACACATCAATCATTAGTAGTTAATCAAGACAATTAAAACATACATAAACATAGATAATCATAAATTACGTTAATGTAATATTTGAATCAAGTACAAAAGTTTTCTAAATACAAAACATCTAATCTTTACTTTTATCTTGATCGGTCAATTCTTCAACTGCAGGAGCTGAAGACGACGCTTCTTGATCTTGAGCTCTCTTAGTACGCCTTTCTTGACCCTGAGTAGAGGCTGATGCAGCAGCATCACCTTCTTCATCATCATCATCTCCTCTCTTCTTTCCACTCAGTCCCTCTTCATCATCCTCATCTTCTTCACCAGTATCATCATCATCATCATCATCATCATCATCATCATCATCATCATCATCATCATCATCATCATCATCATCATCATCACCTTTTCTGATCTTTAAGGGCTCATCTTTTGATCCTTTCAGCCTGAGCATGATCTTCTTGTTCTTTTCCTCTAAATCCTCAATCCTCTTAACCGAATGAGAATTCTGTTCCTGAAGCTGTGCAATCTGCTGAGCTTGAGCAGCATTGAGCTCCATAAACTGGTTTAGCTATGTAGCTCTTTGCTCATTATCAGCGAGCAGCTTTAGCACCATTCTGTTTAGGTTGGCTAGCTGCTCTTCTACCCCGATAGAGGGTAGAGTGGATCCATGACTCAGTGGGACGTGAACAGATGTCTCGACTCGTTGGGTGGTGGTGGTGGTGGTGGTGGATGTGGTGAATATAGGAGGTGGTATAGGAGTGGATGGTGATGGGGTGGCTGTGGTGGTGGTGGTAGGAGGTATGGTAGTGGTAGTGGGAGGTGTGGTAGTGGAGGTGGTAGCTGTGGTAGAGGTAGTGGTGGATGTGGTCGTGGTGGTGATCAGTGTAATCCTACTCCTCTTGCCCTTCATGCCGTGGGGCTGAGCCATCCTCTTCTTCCTTGATCCCTTGGAAGAGGATGCTCCTCCTGGGCTCATAGGATGGTCAGGGATGTATGATGGATCAGTATCAGTAGTAGCAGCATCCCTGGACTCGCCCTAGCGTCCACCAACCGCCGCAATCCCCCTCTCAGTGGCAACAACCTTGCTGCCCACTATCCTCACTAGAGGCTCCTCATCTGACTCTTCCTCCTCATCAGGCAGGAAGTCTTGGTGGAATCTAGTAGTTTCAGTTCCACCCTGGGTGGATGGTGGAGATGGTAGAATAGTGGCAGTAGCCCGAGATGGAGTGGGACCTGTATCTCCACCATTACCACTGTCATCATCATCGTCGTCATCAGCTGGTAGAACAATAGGCTCAAAATCCGAGTCACTTTCATCGTGATGCCACTTCCGGCGAGCGGGCACCACATAGTCCTCTCGGGCCAGATGCCCAAACAATCGTCTCACCGGGGGCTTCACCTGCTTGCCCCGGTATACTTTCATCCGCCCAAGCGCCGTATCATCCATAACCTCAAGAGTGACCGCATCATCTTTCTCCTTCGGCAGCAAAGGAAGCTTCTTGTCAATAATCATCTGCAGGAAACGAGGGTACATGTAGAAGCCTTCCTTGCCCTTGGCCTCTATGTTCTCTACCATGTACGTGAAGATCATACGGGAGAAACTGAACGGATGGTTCAGTACCAGAGCTACGTAAGCATTCAAGATTTGATACGACATCTCATCAAAACCACCTTTCCGTGAGGCTATGCAGTTGAGGAGCACATGGGCCAAGTACTTGAACTGGGGGCATAGGTTGCTCTTGTTGAGCACACCTGCATTTATGTCCCCAGCGTACTTGATCCGAAGAAAACATCCCCGAACAGTCAGGGGATGTAGGCTGGTTGGGCAATCTCCATCCTCTCCAAACTCCAAAACTCTCCTCAGATCATCCTCGCTGATCTCAATCTCTTCAACAAAAATAGAGCTCTGAATGCGATGAGGCTCAGTGGACCTGTCTACTACAACGCTTTCCCAGAAAGCCTGCCGAATCGATCTATAAGGCGTGCATGGTGTCGAGATAGCCTTGAAGATCCTCGATCTCCGTAGAAAGGTAATAATACCCGCGAACTCAGAAGCGTTCCGGGACGTGACGTCAAGATGAGCACAGATGTTGTGCTTCGTGCTCATCGTCCACCTACTAGCCATGTTGCTGTAACACAAGACACATAAACGTTAGAATTTTGGTAAGTGAATGGAATTTGAACCAGACGTGCGACTAAACTCATACGCATGGTTCATTCGTGCGATTGAGCCATTCGCTTAGCTCAGTCGTGCGATTGAGTCATTCGCCTAGCTCAGTCGTGCGATTGAAATTCATCAGTATGTCCATTCGCATGAGTCTCTGTTCGACACTGTTAGATTAGTTCTTGGTCTATACTTCTTGTTAAACATTATGGTTAGACTCATTAGACTCGCAAACACTCAAAATAACACCTAATATTCTTTAAATTAAAAGTTTAGTCTATTTTGGTGGTTTATTTTGACATCTTTGTCTCGGTTCTTGTTTTGACCAATTTAGGTCATTAGGGCTTGATTAAACCGAACATTTTGTGCGTTTTCAGTCACTAAATACTTGTAGATGAAGAGAGTACACGTTAGTATCACAATCATAGTGCGGAATCAATCAAATCAAATTTTGGCAGAGTAACTTTGCTTCCGTGCGATTTGGGAGCGACTGAAGGGTGATGAAAGTGTGCGACCAACTCCCCTCTATTTATACTAGGTTTGCTTCAGTCGTGCGACTGGACCTATTCGCACGTTTGATTCGTGCGACTGGGTCAGTCGGTCACATCCATTTGTGCGACTGAGGTTCAGTTGTGCGACTGACTCAGTTGTTCCCTTCCATTCATGCGATTGGTTCATTCTGGTGAACCAATCGCATGGATTGACCCATGCTTATGGTCCAATCGTACGTCTAGTCCATACGTATGGTTCAATCGTGCGATTGGCTCATACTCATGATCCAATCGTGCGACTGGTCCATACTTATGGTCCAGTCGTGTGAATGGCTCAGACTTATGAGTTTGACCTCATATACTTTCAAACACTTTACGTGTTAACTATTGATAAGACGTTATGACCGATGATCATCTTAGACATGATCTTTTTAATTTGAAAACCTGTTGATCACCTCAGACATGATCCTTTTAATTTGAAACTTATTGGTCACCTCAGACATGACCGTTTTACTTTGAAACTAATTAGTCACCTCAGACGTGACCCCTTTTAGTTTGAAACTGATTGGGCACCTCTGACGTGACCCCTTTTAGTTAGTGATTCACAAAATTCATCCCGATGTATAGTCCGACTTTTACCTAACAAAACAAAACTAGAAAAATAGAAAAATAACTTGAAATAAAAAACTGAACAAGACATATTTTTGAGGTTTTTGATAAGAGATGGATTGAAATCTTTTAAAAAATCGTCTAACAGATTATTCTTCCTGAATATCACAACTTCAAGTTAATTTGATCATTTCAAGAACGATTCATTATGGAATCATACAGGTATATCAGAATCATTTGGGACATTTTAATAAAACATTTTGATGCTAGATTCTTGTTTTGACTGAGAGTCAATAGCAATCTTAGGAAATCATACTAGAACTACAAGATGCACACAATGATTTTGACTTTCGAGAACTGCAGCTCACGATGATTGTCAGTATACTTGTCCTCTTAAATCCATACACTGATTTTTGACACACATTGGTGATGAATTAAGGTTTAATTACTTCAACAAGCATTTGTGGATCCCACGCTTATATGGTATTCAACTTCAGGAGATTTGTGAGCGGTCTACGGGTATTTTGACAAGAGGAAACTATTCTAAGAGCTTTCAAAGAGATGCCAAGCCTCAGGTAAGTGTCATCGCACATCAGAGAGGCGCAAAACAACAATGAATTCTAGAATATTTAGGTTATGCTTATCCTCAGGTCAGTGCCATCGCGCAGCAGAGAGGCACACAACCTATATTTTTGTGAGAGCATTTTTCTTTTCTTTTTGCACGTAACGCACCAACAACATTTGTTATTAGCTTGATAGCGCTTACATTTTTTTCGTGCTTTGCTCTTTTTATGGTCATCCGCACACATTTGTGGCGTTTATTTTGCTCGTCACCCCTTATTGGAACTACGTTGATTGTGTTAACTAGGGATAAGATGGGAACCCACAGCAAGTTAAACAACTTAGTTTGAATTTAAATCACCAATGAGGTCTACTAATCTATTTTGTTGAATCTACCGACATATCATATAATGAACTAGAAACCTCTAGGTCTATTTTCTCTATGTTACCTCAGTAGCAGACTAGTTTTACTATCATTTTTCCTTTTATTTTGCTTAGACTTCTCAGACTTATACTTTAAACTTTGCATCTTAATCATTTAAAACTTTTAAAGTCCCAAACAATCTGTTCCATGTGTACTATCATTTTCATTTTAACGTTGAAGCAGAATCACAGTTTTGATTTCATTTCTTTTAGCTAAGCTGCCCTCCTCCCTCTTTTTTTAAGTAATTAAATACTGCACGAATTTAATACTAAATTAAACTATTCTCTCCCTAAAATTCTAAAACCAAAAATCTTTTGTGTTTTGGATTTTAATAAACAGGAAAATAAAATAAAACAAAAGAAAATAACAAACATGTCGGACTATGCACTTTCTTCCTCTAGAATAATATCACTTTTCTTTTTCACGCCATTAACCTCTAAAAGATATAAAAACCTCAGTTTATCAAATGCTTTTGTGTAGATGTCGGCGCGTTGAAAATCCGTATTTATTTTAACAACATAGATTAATTGTTTTTCAAAACAGTCACGTATAAAGTGATATTTAATACCGATGTGTTTAGTTTTAGGATGTTGGACTGGATTTTTGGTGACAACAATAGCAGCAGAATTATCAACAAAAATAGGAGTGTTATAGAATTGCAAACCGTAGTCGCACATTTGCTGTTGAATCCAGATAATCTACGAACAACAACTTGCAGCAGCAACGTATTCAGCTTCACAAGTTGACAGAGCAACCGATGTCTGCTTCTTACACTGCCAGGTGACTAACCGTCTACCGAAGAATTGACATCCTGCAGAAGTTGACTTTTAATTCATCTTGCAGCCACCATAATCCGAGTCACTGTACGCTGTAAGCTCAAAATCATCGTCATGAGGATACCACAACCCGAGTGTTGGAGTACCCTTCAGATAGCGAAAAATCCGTTTGACACCTATGAGATAGTTGACTTTCGGTTTCGCCTGATATCTGGAATAAAGACATGTCACGTACATGATATCAGGATGAGAGGCTGTGAGATACGTAAGGGATCCGATCATTCCTCTATACATTGTAGCATCAACCAGATCACCGTTTTCGTCGGGTGCCACATCATGATTCGTGGCAAGTGGAGTTCCAGCAGCTGAAGCATTCTCCATGTCAAACCGACTGAGGATGTCCCCTACATATTTAGTCTGATGCAGGAAGATTCCTTTTGGTGCCTGATCCACCTGTAGTCCTAGGAAGAACTTCATCTCCCCCATTGCACTCATCTCGAACTCTACTTTCATTACAGATTCAAATTCTTTACATAATTGTTCATTCTTGGAACCAAAGATTATGTCATCTACATATATATCTATACCAGCATTAATCACCGTCTTTTTCTTTGATGAATAACGTATAGTCAATCACTCCTCTGTGAAAACCGTGTTTCACAAGATGAGTCGAGAGCTTCTCATACCAGGCTCTAGGGGCTTGATGGAGCCCGTAGAGAGCCTTGTCCAGCTTGTAAACTCTGTCCCAATGATAAGGATCCTCGAATCCTTCGGGTTGACTGACGTAGACGGTCTCAGGATTTCACCAAGAAGGAAGGCACTTTTGACATCTAGTTGATAAACTTTAATCTTCATGTAAGATGCATAGGCTAGGAAGATACGGATTGCTTACATTCTAACCACAGGTGCAAACACTTCATTGTAATCAATGCCTTCGACTTGTCAGAATCCTTGAACCACAAGCCGAGCCTTATTCCGAATTATAATCCCTTGGTCATCTTTCTTGCACTTCAAGACCCATTTCGTGCCAATCACCTTAGCACCTTTTGGTCTGTCCACAAGGGTCCATACTCCTAACTTCTTGAATTGTAGGAGTTCTTCTTGCATGGCACTAACCCATGCCTCATCATTTAAGGCTTCACTTACATATTTTGGCTCAAATTGAGACACAAAACATCGATAAGCACCGTCGTGAAGATAGCCTTTTTCCATGACTGAGGCATAATCAGCCGAGTATAGCTGATTTTTGGTCTGTACTCCTGATTTAACATCTCCAATGACATTGTCCAAAGGATGATAAACATTTATCCGGGATCCAGGAGTGGTGGGAACAACTACCGTATCATCCAGATTGTGAACCACAGCTTTAGTATCTGAAGCTGTTTGAGTATGAGGTTCCGAAGTGTCAGAGGCATCAGGATTTGATGCTTGTGTACTTTTTGTAGCAGGAACCTGTTCTTCCTAGTCCACCTGTTCAGTCTCCACTACTTCATCATCAAAGGAGGAGTCACTTACATCAAGTGCTCCCCCGAAAGGACTAAAATATTCACCTTGTGGAACTGATGTTGTCGAGTCTAGTGACGGTGTGTTTAAGACATCGTACATCATTCTGGTCTATAACTCATCATCAGGAAGGGTGGGAGGGATGTTGAAGGACTTAAAGAATCCATCATAGTCGAAGAAGAATGAGGGTCCCTTTCCAGCAAGGGGGGTGGTGTATCTCTAAACATCAACGTTGCACCACACTTCTACCTAACCCATTGAGTTGTTATAAACTCTCTTGTCTGGTATATTGTATCCTAGAAAGATCCCTTCTTCTGCCTTTTCACTAAACTTCCCAGTCTGAGTTTTCTTCAGCAGTATGCTTGGTACGCCAAACGGTTCAAGATACTCTAAGTTGGGTTTACGTTGTTGGAGAAGCTCATAACATGTTTTGCCATGTCATTTGACCCCTAAGACTCGATTGAGGGTGTAACATGCATTGACAACTGCCTCGTTCCAAAATTGGATAGGTAGTTTCGAGTCGGCTAGCATCGTTCTTGTTGTCTCTATCAAGCTCCTGTTCTTTCGTTCAGCAACTCTGTTCATTTGTGGAGTGTAGGCAGATGTGAACTGGTGTACGATTCCTTTCTCTTTGTAGAATGCCTCCATCCACTGGTTCTTGAACTCCGTGCCGTTGTCTGATCGAATCTGTCTCACTTTCAGCTTGTAGAGTGATTCCAATGTAGTTACCAACTGTTTGAAGGATTCAAATGTCTCTTATTTGGATTTCAGAAACATCACCCAAGAGAATCTTGAGTAATCATCAGTGACTACATAACAGTACAATTCAACAGCGATGCTTTTTGTGCTGTCAGGACCAAACAGGTCCATGTGTAGAAGTTCGAGAGGCAGGTCAATGGAATTAACTTTCTTTGCCTTGTTAGACTTCTTGGTCTGTTTACCTTTCTTACACGCTACACAAAAATCCAAAAGTTGAAAACTCTTGACATTTACTCCATTCACTAAATCATTCTAGATCAGATGATTCATCTTCTGTGGATTGATATGTCCCATTCTCCTATTCCAGGAGATTGAGTCCTTCTCTGTTGCATTTGACAAGAAGCATTGAACTTTATGATCGGTTGTGGAGGCTTTTGATAGATCCAAGACATATAAGTCATTATATCTTGAAGCTGACATTAAGATTTTGTCCTCCGGGATAATGTAATCCTTCTTCAATACGTAGCACTTCTTGTTGTCAAAAACAACTTTGAATCCCTTGTCACAGATCTGGGAGACTGAAAGCAAGTTATTCTGTAGTTGTTGAACGTAGTTGACCTTATCAAAACTTGACTTTCTGGTTTCCCACTTCCACTTGAGCGGTGATGTATCCTCCTTTATTTCCAGCAAATGATACGTGTCCCTCTTTAATTTGTTTGACATTGAAAAGAGACAGACGGGTTCCCGGTCATGTGCCTAGATGCCCCACTATCAACAATCCAAGTATTTATGATAGCACTGTAACGGACACCCTGCACATTAAAAGTAAATGATCACTTTAGGTTTGGGACCCAAGCCTTAACTGGCTTGGGTGACCTAGAGGAATCACACATCATAAACTCAACTCACTGTCCTTTTGAGGGTGAGGGCATATCATTCTTTTTATTGTTTTCTCATTATCAAACAATGGACTTGACTTTTCTTTCCATAAGCCAGTTTTGTGTAAGGTCTGTTTGTGAAAAACAGATGACTGGCTTACAGTTTGAACTTTAGGTTCATTAATTCTCTTTGGTGGAGTAATAGAACTCCTTTTCGAAGACCTTGGTTTTGTATCATAAAGTTCAATTTTTTGTCTTGGAGTCTGATAATAAGGACAACTAGAAGAAATGTGTCCTCTCTTTCCACAACTGTAGCATGATCTCATTTCTACATGTTGAGGAAACTGTTTATATGGAGTTGAGTGTGATATAGGTGTGACATGAGTCTAGTTGGATTTGGTCACTACTTGTTTAGATGTTTCTGCCTCTTTAACAAAATTAATTGTTTGCACACTCTTAACATCTTTAACCTTTAGTTTATTTGGACTTTGACGTGAAGCAAGTGTTTGGTTAACTGATTTGGTCATTTTGGGTAGAATTAGACATGTGTGAACCTGACTTTCCATTAATCTTTTCAAATTGATTATCCAAATTCTCAACTGGCATTTTGCCTTTTGATTTTAAAACAGACTCCTTCTGTTTAGTAACAGAGTTCACCGGTTTACCAGTGGAATCTGGATCACTAACCAGAGGAGTGGACACCACATGATCCTTAATTGGGTTGTTATTTACAGGTCTACATTTTGTATTTAACAAGATCTCATATGGTGGTGGAACTACTTGGTAACCCAACTCTTCCCCATTGTTTCGTTCTTTCACTAAGTTCTGTACTATGTGAGACGAACTAGCCCAACTATGCAGCTTTTGTTTTAATAATTTACCTCAACTTCTAAAACTGCTTTTCTTTCTTTGTTTCTTCCAAAGATTTAAATAGAACTTTATATCATTTGCTTGATTAAAGGCAACAACCTCGGTTTCCCTTAGTTGTTTATTTAAAAGTTCTATTTTCTCTCTATAACTGCACTCGTTTTGTTTTAAAATCTGATTAGCTTCTGTGCACAGTTGTAAATCATTTACTGAGCTATCATTGTGGTCTAATAATCTAGCAAACTTTAGATCAATGCTTTCCCTAAACTTTTCACATTCAGAACACACATGTTTATTAAATAATTGATCTAAGGAACTTACATATGAGGAGTCAGTTGAATCAGCCATCAATGCAGAGGTTGACTCTTCTGTGGTTGGAGTTTCTAAACTTGTTGCTCTGAGCTCTTCCTCAATCACGTGATTTACCACGTTTACAGCTTCTTCTGAATCTGACAAAACTTGCTCAGCTGCAATATCACCTTCACTGGCAGACCCATCATCCAATGCTTCGACACAAGCAATGTTTGATTCTCCAGGAGAGACAAAACGGAAAGACCACTCTTGTCCTTCATCATCTTGAGCAGTTAGTGCCTTAGTCTCTTTACTTGAAGAACTAGTTCTAACCATGTCTTTGTCTTGACGGTTGAAAGTAGGAAATGGGTTACCATTTCCCGTCTTCTTGGGCTTCACGCATTTAAGTTTAAAATGCCCCTTTTCACTATAGTTGAAGCAGGTGACCTTGGTTTTGTAAAAACCAAAAGTCGTATATTTCGTGGCTACTAGATTCTGCCCCGTCTTCTTGACAAACTTTTTAGCTCGTCTAACTGCACTTGCTAGAGCCCACATGATATCCATTCTTTCCAGCTCGTTCTCGTCAACCTGCTCGTAGTCTTCATCTGCAAGATGACAATTTTCGATCTTCCTAGCAACTAAACCATCATATGATTGGACCACTGCTGCTAGAAGATCCATATGCTCTTTTGCAACTTCCACTGTGACATTACCGAGATTCTCGGTCTTCAACTTCTTTGTATTGGCTTCAGGTACTATATATTGGGTGCAAGACGACCCTGTCGTTTCTGATCCTGAAGCAGTGGTTTGGGAAGGAGCTGCTGAACTAGACACAAAGGCAGATTGAAGTGGTGCTCCTGAACGGGTTGGATTGGAAGTTGAGTTATAAAGTGAAGGATTCTGGTCGTAGGATCCTTTCTATGACTTGTACTTCATTCTAAGTTCCTCCTCCCATAACTTCAAGATGAAATCATTTATATCCAACTTTGCAAGAATATCATTCTGTCTCAAATTAGACATAAACGAGTCCCATTTCTCTAGCAAACCATCTGCAAGACTTGACACTTTATCTTCCATAGACGTTGTTATCCCATGAGTGTGCAGCTCACTCATCAGATGGTAGAATCTGTCGATAATATCGTCCAAGCTTTCTTTCCCTATCGAGGAGAAGTTATGAAACTCCTTCTTGAGAGCCTTTGCCTTCAAAGCCTTTAATGAAGCATTCCCATCATATCTTTTCTCCAAAGCTTCCCATAAGTTTTTCAAGAACCCTAATCTGCCGTATGCCAAAAAACGTAAACTTTGAGACCTGGAGATGTCAAAAACACTGTTTTACTAAAAAAGGTGACTCTTTTGAATGAAAAACTTGATTTTTACACCGAGACTAATCGAATCACGTGCAAAATCAAGAGCTAAAGCTCTGATACCACTTGTTAGGACCGTGTACGTACGGAATACTAACTGATAATGTGTGAAACCAGATCAAATAGTGCGAAATCCTATTTAATTGGCGATCCAATCAGTGAGAACGCAATCCCTATCAATCTAACGATTAAAGAAAGGTTAAGAACAAGTAGAAAACGATCAGATGCGAACTATGAACTTGGAATAGGCTTTCTAGACGCTCTGGACGGCTAGGTTATGAGTATGTGTCAGAAGTTACGTTTTTCCACTAATTAAGTGGTATTTACAGGTTTGTAGTCTTCATTCGTGCGACTGAACCATTAGCATGGTTCAGTCGTGCGATTGACTCATGCGACTGATTCATACGCATGACTGAAGGTTCAGTCGTGCGACTGGTTCAATCTCATGTCTCACTCGTACGACTGATCCAGTCGTCTGTTGCAGTCGTTGCGCGAATGGTTCATTAGTTTGATGTATTCATGCGTATGGTCCATAAGTATGGTCCATTAGCATGAATCGTCATATAACAACTTCAAACCTATATAATAAGTTTATATATATAAATCAGATATAAGTAAACGTCAAAGCACGAATCATATATTATTACATTATATCATTACACATATGTAAGCTATGGCAGACTTTTACATTAAGCACATAAACTAGGGACATATGTATCAACATGGTATGACTTATGAAGGAATGAAGGTAGAAGAAGAAAAACTGAACAAGTGTTGGACCCTACCTATGAGACTGAGTATGAGAAGACTCTTTCTCCCAAAGCTTTAGTGCCCAAATTATCCACCATGAAAAAACAGACATCTAATCCTCACTCATTATATCCTGATCCCTACAACATGTCTGATAGGGAAATGAAGGATTATCTCTCTAGTCAAGGGTTCACAAAAAGAAAACTTGGAAACATGAAGACAAATTCACTAAGGGCTGCCATCCTTAGACTGAATAATGAGAAGAAAGAAAGGCTTAAGAAAATGGAAGAAGAAATTATCAGTAAGAAGCCTAGAACCAGAGTGTCAGCTCAAGACATGCAGCTCACCCACAAATATCATGACTCTTTGTCACCTGTTTTACACAAATATCCTGAGTGGTGTGCAGAGCCTTCATAATTGAAACATCAAGAAGGTCTGATCACTGCAAAGATGATTAAAGGTGTGTCTACTCCCAAAGGCAAGACTGAAAAGAAGATTTTTGCCTGGAAGTACGACAGTGAACGGAACATGTTTAAGCTCAAAAGGATCTCAGGGCTGGGTGCAATTCTTTACAGAGTACTCTGCTCTTGTAAATGCCCTGGAGAATCATGACTTGAAGGAACTAGCCAATTTGGAACTAATAAACCATAAGGCTATGTTTAGGGGGTATGAGTTTGACGAGATTCTCAGAATGTTTAAGAGAACAAACAACTTCAAATCTCTGAAGGCTATCTGCATGAGGAAAGATAGATCCTTCATCAACCCACTTGAAAAGAAAAGGACTAAACAAGCAGAAGAAGTTGTGTTTCCAGAGCTAAAAGTGAAACCAACTGAGTCTTTAAAGAGAAAGATGGTGTCAGGCACTCATTCCACCACTCCGATTTCTAATGTTTATTATGATGAAAAGACTTATGAGCTAGTAATTGAGAGAAGATTGGGAGGAAAGAAAGGTGCTGAGATTAGATTGTTTAGTGGATATGAGGTGAGACTTTTAGATGAATCCTGTATGCACTACATATGCACCAGAAACTTTAGAGAGATATCCAATAAGCTGGGAGAAGAAGACATGCACTTCTTCTTAAAGTGCATTAAGATTCTAAAAATGGCATATGAAAGAATCAGTGCTAAGAGAGAATAGAGGAAGAAAAAGAAGACCCCTCTGCAGCTGGGAAATATTGTGAAGTTAGAGGTAGATATGGATGGTTATCTCTTGATTCATAGGTATGGATTGTCAATTGTGTCCATCTGGGAGCCTATCTCACTGAGAAAGTTACCCATTGAAGTCATCTACACTATGAGTCAGATGAAGATTCATGTGTTTAGTAGGAAAATATGTCTGAAGCCACTGACTTTGTCAACATGATAAAGGCAATTCTGGATCCATCTCTCACTAAACCACTGATCTCCTCTCCTATTGCACAAGACCCAGCAGAATCCTCTCAACCTCATCCACCATCAAACCCTTGAAGTACCTAGGTTGTATAATCCTTAGGGGGAGTATTGTTAGACCCTGAAAGGATCATACATGTCAATTCAAGTGGTGGGTTGATGGTTGTTCTGCTGAAAAATCCCATAAGTCCAAGAACCAATGCAGATGAAAAATCCGCATGAAGAATAGAAGAAAAGTGTCGGCTAACCGCATTTGTATATGCGGATGACATAGAACAAATGCTGACAAGTGTTTGTTCTTCCGCATTAACAAATGCGGATTGCCAAACACAAATGCTGACAAGTACTTTGTACATCCGCATTTACTAATGTGGATGCTCAGCAACAAATGCGCCAAGTGTTTGCTCATCCACATTAGTCAATGCTGATGACGAAACACCAATGCAGAAGAAGATAAAGAAATGCTAATAAAGATCAACACATCCTCATTAGTTAATGCGGATGAACAAAAAAATGCTGATGAAGACTTAGACTAGCTCTGATGTATAGGTCAGGGGTAGTTTAGTCATTTTGTAAAAAGGCATCTTGTCAGCCTATAAATAGAATAGAAAACCTCGTACATGGGGTGACTGTTGATAGACATCATAGACAATCAGAATATTTTGTTTAGTCTTATGTTCACAAGGTGTATTGTTACTATTTAATGCTCAAACCCTAGCATTCATTGTAACCGATCACCTTCATTAATACAAAGAACATTTATTAGTATTTCTTGCATTCAATGTTCATTGATTGTTTGATTCCGCCATACAATCATTGACTCAATCATTATATTCAGTCCTTGTGAGAATATCAATCTCACACCCAGTCAGTTACTTTTAGTCAAAGTATCTGTGTTTGTTAGTAAGATAGTTGACTTATATTCCTCATTTGTCATCCGCCGATCACTAGAAAAGTCTTGTTAGTCCATAAACCGATCAAACAAGTGGTATGAGACCTTTGGGTCTTGATTTACTTGAAGTCACCGTTCAACAAATCACTTGTTTTTTATTTAACTTTCAAACACCTTATCCACTCATACCCCATTATCCCTCCAAAATGACTGTTGTAGCCATCTCAAGTCTCCTGGTTCAATCGTGCGACTGAGTCATTCGCCTGAAGTTGTTCATGCGTATGGTCCATTCGCATGGGCCATTCGAATGAGAACTTCATATTACTAAGTTTGAATGTATTCATTTGTCATTACATTATCAAGATTCATTCAAACAACCACAAACCTATATAATCAAGTCAATATGCGTTAAACAACTCATTAATGAAATATTAAACATTATAAACACAACCAAACATTTGTATCTCATTAAGTACCCAACGATTACATAAGTGTAAGACAATAAAGACATATTACATTCAGATCAGAATCTAGGTACATATGTATCAACAAACTCCCCCTTGGACCTAGATCTATCTAATGTCTTACCTTTTTCATCACCTCTTCATACTTCTTGTACTTCTCCTCTCTTGTGACTCCTGCGTGTATCTCAAATGCAAAGCAGAGTCGTATCACATTTTGGAATTGGAGGGCTTGTACAATATCTTGCGTGTCATAGAACAGTGGCTACTTGTATAATGTGTATACATCATCAGCAGACAAGTTAGTGAGCCACATCGGGTCAAATACCCTCATAGTATCTATTATTCCCTCTTTGTTCAGAACTATGACCGCCTCCCCTGTTCTCCAATCATAGTACCACCATTTAATGTGTGGAGTGAAGTCCTGTGGCATTTCCCTGAGAGGGATTCTTGACATTGTTCTTGGGGGACTCCACTTCAGCACTATCTTGGACTTTCCAGTTATGGGATCAACTTCAGAACGTCTGATATACCTCGTAGGTTGTTGAGGTTTGAAGTTGACCCACCTGGTGTGGTACTCTTTCTTCAGGGCAACCTCAAACCAGCCTGACATCTTCCTCGGGTCAGCATATAGTAGCTTCAATTTAGCCAGCTGGTTGAGCTCAAAACCAGGTAGAGACTTTAGATCATGTGGGAATCTAAAGTACTCAATACCTTTCTCTCTCTTTACCGCGTATACATTAAGATCATCAAAATGAGCCCACGTGATAATTTTGCCTGACACCTTGTGATGTTTCTTCACTTTATAGAGCTTGGTGTAGACATTCGGTGTAGGAGCAGCACGTTGTGCTCGGATCTCCTCGAAACATGCAGCCCATTCAGCCTTTTTGATATCAACATTGGCATTTGAGGCTTGGGCTTGTTCTTCAATCTTCTCAGATTCTTGCTCCATCTGATCCAATATCTCGAATGTATCACTGACTAGGGAATCACCCAGATTGGGAACCACATTTCCCTCTTTGTCAGCGTACTCAGGATAATGCTCTACTGTGACGTCCTCGATCTCTATCTCATCAATGTAGTTCAGCTCATCGTCACTGTCCTTTTCAAAAATTAGAGCGTCTTTTACAATCTCATCGGGATTGAGCTTGAGCATTTCTGCCAGTTGCTCATCAATAAGATCATGAATTATTTCCCCTTCTTCAGGGGTGTAACTCACTGATCTTTTGACAATCCCTTACAGATCAAGAATCATGGTTAGTTGAGTGTTGATCTGTTGAAGGGGAGCAATATCGTGTTCACCCTTTGATAATTTGGATTCTTATCCTGTATCCTCATCTCTTCTGCTACTGGGGGTGATGTAGAGGCACTCTGATCTTGATTCCTTTTGGTCCTCCTTTCGCTTGTAGCTATGGCACCAGCAGCAGCAAAGTCATCTTCATCATCATCACCATTTGCATCTGTATCACCCTCATGATTGTCACCATCATCATCATCACTTTCATCATCAGTATCATCATCTTCATCTTCTTCTCCTATCTTTAAGGGCTCGTCTTGCGACCCTTTGAGCTTTAGCTGCAGAGATTTGTTTGCAGCCTCCAACTCCTCAATCTTCTTCTCGTGCTGCTCCTGGAGCAGAGACATCTGCTGAGTCTGCTGATCAATCAGTCGAGCCTGCTGAGAAAGTTACTGAGATTGCGTAGTAGTAAGATCTAGAGGTGATCCTAATGGATATGGAGAGAAAGACGAGGGTGCAGCAGAATGGCTAGTGGTGGTGGTGACAGTGGTGAAGATTGGAGGTTGTATAGATGTAGGGGGTGGTGATGTAGGTGTGAATGATGTGGTGGTGAATGGAAGGGTGGTAGCGGTGTTAGGAGGAATGGTGGTAGGGATGGTGGATGTGGTGGTAGCTGTGGTGGCAGATGGTGTGGCTGTAGAGGTGGTAGTGGTGGTGGCTGTGGTGGTGATGAAGGTGAGTCTGCGCTTCTTCTTCTTCATGCCGTGGGGCTGAGCCATCCTCTTCTTCCTCGATCCTGTCGAGGAGGATGCTTCCCCTAGAACACGGCTTGGCAGATCGGGAGCATATGTAGGGTCAGCATCAGTCTCTCCCGATCCACCGGGGCGTTCACTAACCGCCCGGAGCCCTTGTTCTGTGGGAACGACTTTACTTCCCACAGTCCGTGTTAGTGGCTCATCACCATCTCTCTCCCCTCTCCCTCACCAGGTATAAATCCTGGTGGAACACACACAGACTCTGCTATATCTCCAGTGGGGGCAGATACCGGAGATGTACTATCAGTAGTGGGCCCCTTGGTCGAGTGGGCATGGTATCTCCAGCATCCCCGCTATCGTCATCATTAGATTCGTGCTCTGGGAGCTATAGCTGCTCATCATCGGAGTCGCTGTCTACGTGACGCCACTGACGTCTGCCAGGTGCCACGTATCTCTCATTGGCCAGATGGCCTATCAATCTCTTTACCTGGGGCTTTACCTGCTTACCCCGGTAAACTCTCATACGACCCAGGGTCGTATCGTCCATGATCTCTAAAGCCACAGCATCGTGGCGCTCCTTTGGAAGTGATGGCAGCTTCTCATTGAAGATCAGCTGCAAGAATCTGGGGTACATGCAGAAACCCTCCTTACCCTTTGCCTCCAGATTCTCCACAAGGTATGAGAAGATCATGCTCGAGAAGCTAAAGGGGTGGTTCAGCACCAGTGCCACATAGGCATTCTGAATCTGGTCTGAAAGATCATCAAACCCACCCCTCCTGGAAGCAATGCACTTCAGAATGACATGTGCTAAGTACTTGTACTGGGGACACAGGTTGCTCTTGTTGAGCACACCTGGGTTGATGTCCCCAGCGTACTTAATCCTCAGGAAACATCCTCTCACCATAAGCGGGTGAAGTCTGGTGGGGTGATCAGTATCGCCCCCCAACTCAAGTAGTCTCTGAATATCGGCAGCAGTAATCTCAATATCCATGCCACAAATAGAGCTCAGTATGCTATACGGCTCACGTGATCGGTCAATAGAAGCATTCTCCCAGAAGGCCTGATGTAAAGACCTGTAGGGAATGCATGGAGTAGAGATGGCCTTGTGGATCCTTGATCGCCTGAGAAAAGCAATGATCTCTGCAAACTCGGCACCATTCCGAGTAGTATGGTCTAGATGAGCACAAATATTGTGTTAGGGTTGATAGACCATCTATCAGCCATCGATCTAAAACACAAGACACAAAAACATTAGAAAATCACATACCACAATTCAGTTCTAAGTATCTTGTTTGAATTCATTTTGATTCATTCATTCGAATGAATCATGCGATTGTGGTCATTCGGTTGTCCTCTCATGTGACTGGACTCATTCGGGTTGAATGAACAGGCAACTGAGTTCAATCTGTTGGCTGAGCCTGCGATTGGTTCAGTCGGCCGACTGAGCTCATTCGCATAATACATTCGGCCGATTGACCCATTCGGCCGGCTCAATCGTGCGATTGGAGTTCATCCAGACGACCAGTCGCATGACCCTCTGTTCGGTCGACTGAGGTTCGAATCTTGACCAATTCATGTAATTAAACGTGGTTTAATGGTTCTTTAGACTTGCAATCTCATAACTAATAACCTATTAGACTTATTTTTAACATTTTACTTAGTTTCAGTAGGTTATTGGGTCATTTCAAGGTTCGGTTCTTGTTTCAATCGAACATCACAAATTAGCGCACCATTTCTTCTGATTTCTGTGAGATTTCATCTTATTATACCTGTATAAATGCAAACACACGTCAGAGGATCAAGAAGAATGTATAATCGAGGTATAAAGAAATTTAGGCAGCGTAACGGTACAATGTGCGATATAAGGGCGATTGGGAGTGGTGAGGAGAGTGCGATCGACTGTGGCCCTTTATATAATGAAACTGAGTTCAATCGGCCGACTGGCCTCATTCGCTCAGTTCATTCGGGCGACTGAAACTCAGTCGGGCGACTGGCTCAGTCGATCACATTTAGTTGGCCGACTGAAGCTCAGTCGGTCGACTGACTCATTCGCACACTCTCATTCGGTCGAATGGGTCAGTCTAATAAGCCATTCGGGTGAATGGTTCATACTCATGTCCATTCGGCTATTTAATGCATGAGCATGATCCATTCGCATGATTGGTCCATACTCATGGTCCAGTCGTGCGAATGGGTCATACACTCGACATTTTTCTGACTTTATGACCATTTGACATTTAAACCCTTTTAAACTGTTAATTTAACATTAAGAACATTTGATCATCTCAGACATGATCATTTTAACTTAACAAACTTTTGATCACCTCAGACGTGATCCTTTTAAGCACTTTGTCACCTCAGACGTGACCAATTTACCTTTTGAAAACACATGTGGTCACCTCAGACATGACCCTTTTAGGTGATTTACTCCCTTACTGACTTCCATGATGTAGTCCGATATCAAACAAACTGAATTGACTAACTAAATAAGTAAAAACTTAAACTGAAATACAAAAATAAACTTGTTTTTTTGACTTTTTGTGAGGTGTAAATCCTAAGGTAGAAATCTACTGGATTCGGTTCCGAAATAGGCAGCTTCAATTTAGTTTGACCAGAAATGGACCAATTCAATTTGGAATCATACATGCAAGTCAAATCATTTGGGACATATTATCAAACCTTTTGATGCTCACTTCTTGATGTTCATCCAGAGTCGTTAGCAAATTTAAGAAATCATCCTGGTACTATTAGATCCCCACATTGATTTGTACTTTCAAGAATTTTAGCCATGATGATTGTCAGTATAAATGTCCTCTTAAATCCATACACAGACTTTTGACACAGATTGGTGATAGTTTAAGGTTTAATTATTTCAACCAACATTTGTGGATCCCAAGCTTATATGGTAATCAACATTGCTCAGGAGCTTTTGAGCGGTCTACGGGTATTTTGACAAGAAGAGACTATTCTTAGAGCTTTCAAAGAGAAGCCAATCCTCAGGTCAGTGCCATCGCACAGCAGAGAGGCGGCAAACAAAAATGAATTCTAGAATATCTAGGTTATGCTTATCCTCAGGTCAGTGCCATTGCACAACAGAGAGGCACACAACCTATCTTCTTGTTAGACCATTTTTATTTTTCTTTTGCACATAACGCACCAACAACATAAGTTATTAGTTTGATAGCATTTGCTTTTCATTTTTTTTCGTGCTTTGCTCTATTTATGGTCATCCGCAAACATTTGTGGCGTTTATTTGCTCGTCACCCCTTATTGGAATATTGTTGATTGTGTTAACCAGTGATAAGATGGGAGCCCACAGTCAGTTGAAAAACTTAGTTTGATCTTGAGATCACCAGTCAGGTCTAATCATCTATTGTGTTGAATCTACCGACACATCATCTGTGATCTAGCAACCTCTAGTTCTACTTTCATTGTGTTACCTTAATAGTTACCAGTTTTTCTATCATTTTTCCTTTTTATATTGCTCAGACTACACAGACTTATACTTAGATTTTTGCATCTTGTCTAATTTAAACTTTTAAAGTCCCACTTGATTTGTTCCTGTGTACTATCATTTTCCAAAGTATTTGAATCGGTATCACAGATACAATCTACTTTCTATCAGCTAGCCTCTCTCCTTCTCCCTCGTTTTTTTTTTAATTTAATGTTACTGGCTGACCTATTCTCCCCCTAAAATTCTAAAACCATAACCGATTTACGTTTTTTAGGATTTTAATAGACAGCTAAATAACATATATTTAATTTAAACAAAAAATAGAATAAATAAAGGAAATAAAAAGAAAAAATAAAAAAAAATTAGACTAAATGCATCGGACTACACATGGTCATCATCTGGAATGACATCACTTTTCTTTTTAACGCCAATGACCTCTAACAGATATAGAAAACATGGTTTATCAAAAGCCTTTGTATAGAGGTCAGCGCGTTGAAAATCAGTATTTATTTTTACCACATCGATTAAATTCTTTTCAAAACAGTCACGAATAAAATGATATTTTATGCCGATGTGTTTGGTCTTAGGATGTTGTTCCAGATTTTTAGTTACTGCAATTGCAACAGAGTTATCAACAAAAATAGGAGTAGAAGAGAAATTTAAACCGTAGTCCCGCATTTGCTGTTGCATCCAAATGATTTGTGAACAGCAACTTGCAGCAGCAACGTATTCGGCTTCACAGGTTGACAATGCAACCGAGGTCTGCTTCTTACACTGCCATGTCACTAATCTCCTCCCATAGAATTGACACCCTGCTGATGTAGACTTGTAATTCATCTTGCAGCCCCCGTAACCCGTCACTATACGCCGTGAGCTCAAAGTCATCTTCATGAGGATACCACAACCCAAGTGTGGGTGTGCCCTTCAGATAACGAAATATCCTTTTGACCCAATCAGATGGTTAACCTTTGGCTTAGCCTGATATCTAGAACATAGACATGTAGCATACATGATGTCAGGTCTTGAGTCAGTGAGGTACATGAGAGATCCAATCATTCCTCGGTACATGGTTGCATCGACCAGATCTCCATTTTCATCGGGTGCTATATCATGTTTTGTAGCAAGTGGAGTCCCAGCTGCAGAAGCATTTTCCATATCAAACCGACTGAGAATGTCTCTTACATACTTGGTCCGATGTAGGAAAATTCCTTTTGGTGTCTGATCCACCTGTAACCCGAGAAAGAATTTCATCTCTCCCATGGCACTCATCTCAAATTCAGCCTTCATTACTGCTTCAAACTCTTTACATAACTCTTCATTCTTTGATCCGAAGATGATATCATCAACATAGATTTGAACAAGCAGGAAATCACCATATTTCTCTTTGATAAACAGTGTGCAATCAATAACAGCTCTGCGAAATCCATGTTTCACAAGGTGAGTTGAGAGTTTCTCATACCAGGCTCTTGGAGCTTGATGAAGCCCGTATAAAGCCTTATCGAGTTTGTAAACTCCGTCCCGATGATAAGGATCTTCAAATCCCTCGGGTTGACTGACATACACTGTATCTCGGATTTCACCATGAAGGAATGCACTCTTCACATCTAATTGATAAACTTTAATCTTCATATACGATGCATAGGCAAGGAAGATACGGATGGCTTCTATCCTTGCCACGGGTGCAAACACTTCATTGTAATCAATGCCCTCGACTTGTCGAAACCCTTGAACTACAAGTCGAGCCTTGTTCCTGATAATGACGCCTTGGTCATCCTTCTTACATTTCAAGACCCATTTGGTGCCAATCACCTTAGCACCTTTAGGTCTATCTACCAGAGTCCATACACCTAACTTCTTGAACTGAAGATGTTCTTCTTGCATGGCACTCACCCATGCCTCATCATTCAGTGCTTCACATCATATTTTGGCTCAAACTGCGAGACAAAACAACGATAAGCACCGTCGTGAATGTATCCTTTTTCCATTACCGAGGCATAATCAGCTGAATACAGCTGATTTCTAGTCTGCACTCCTGATCTGACATCCCCAATGACATTGTCTATGGGATGATAGACATTTAAACGTGATCCTGGAGTGGTGGGAACAACTATCTCAGAACCAAGATTATGAACATTTGGTTCTGTATCTGAGGTAGTAGGAGTTTGAGGTTCTGAAGTCGAAGAGACATCACTTTTAGATGCTTGTGGACTTGCAGGAATTGGAACCTGTCCCTCCTGATTGTTCTGATCATTTTCTTCAGCTTCATCTTCTGAGGAGGAGTCACTTCTTCGATTGCTCCCCCTGAGTGGTGAGATGATTCACCTTGTGAACCCGATGATGCTGAATCTAGTGACTGTGAGTTCAAGATATCATACATCATCCTTGTAGCTAACTCTTCGTCAGAAGTGGAGATAGGTATGTTGAAGGACTTGAAGAATCCATCATAGTCGAAAAAGTAATCGGGTCCTTTTCCAGTAGGTGGTGTGGTGTATCTCTAAACATCAACATTACACCACACTTCTACTAAACCCGTTGAGTTGTTGTAAACTCGCTTGTTCGATATGTTGTATCCTAGGAAGATACCTTCATCAGCCTTCTCGCTGAATTTTCCTTCTTGAGTCTTCTTCAGAAGTGTGCACGGCGCGCCAAATGGTTCGAGATACTCCAGATTAGGTTTACGTTGTTGTAGTAACTCGTAACATGTCTCGCCCTGGCGCTTGACTATCAGAACTCGATTTAATGTGTAACATGCATTTGCCACTGCCTCATTCCGGAATTGAATAGGCAGTTTCGAGTCTGCTAGCATTGTCCGTGCTGTCTCTATCAAGCTGTGATTCTTTCTCTCAGCAACACCATTCATCTGAGGCGTGTAGGAAGAAGTGAACTGGTGCATAATTCCCTTTTCCTTGCAGTAAGCCTCCATCCACTGATTCTTGAACTCGGTCCCGTTGTCTGAGCGTACCTGTCTTACCTTCAGCTTGTAGAGAGATTCCAGTGTGGTTACTAATTCCTTGAAAGACTCAAATGTTTCTGATTTGGACTTTAGAAACATTACCCAAGAGAATCTTGAGTAGTCATCAGTAACCACATAGCAGTATAAGTCACCTGCAATGCTTTTTGTACTGACTGGACCAAACAGATCCATGTTAAGAAGTTCAAGAGGAAGCTTGATAGAATGAACTTTCTTTTCTTTATGAGACTTCTTCGTCTGTTTGCCTTTCTTGCATGCTACACCAAAATACGGAAGTTGGAAATTTTTGACGTTAACTCCTCTCACTAGATCATTTTGGATCAAGTGATTCATCTTCCGTTGATTAATGTGTCCCATTCTCCTATGCCAAGAAATGGAGTCCTTCTCAGTAGCCTTTGATAAGAAGCACTGAACTTCATGATCCGTTGTAGAAGCTGTTGAGAGATCCAAAACATAAAGATCTTTATATCTTGAAGCTGTCATCAAAACTTGGTCCTCCGGAATCACATAGTCTTTCTTCAGGACATAACACTTCTTGTTGTCAAATATGACCTTAAATACTTTGTCACATATTTGGGAAACAGAAAGTAAGTTGTTTTGAAGTTGTTGAACGTATTTCACTTTATCAAACTTAACTTTCTGATTTCCAACCTCTCCTTGAGCTGTGATATAACCTCCTTTGTTACCAACAAAAGAAACATGCCCGCCTTTTATTTGTGTGACGTTTGATAAGAGAGCCTTGTTTCCTGTCATGTGCCTGGATGCTCCGCTATCTACAATCCACGTGTTGGTTTCAGCACTGTAGCGAACACCCTACACATTCAATTTAAAGCATTAGTTTAGGTTAGGAACCCAAGCCTTTACTGGCTTGGGTTTCCCAGAGGCATCACACATCATGAATTCAACCCATTGACCCTTAGAAGGTGAGGGTAACTCAGGTGACTTCTTGTCCTCATTATCAGACACAAAGGTTGACCTTTCTTTCCATAAGCCAGATTTGTGTAAGGCCTGTTTGTGATAAATAGATGATGTGCTCCAAATTATACATAAAAATCCTATCAAAAGCACATCAATTATTCCTTAATATCTTCCTTAAAATGATGAAAATGTACTTAAAAGTGTTAAATTGTGTTTTCGGGTGTTTAAAAGGACAAGATGGACAAAAGGAGTATATTTAACAAGAAATTGAAGTGATCCGAGCATTGGACTCCAAGCATGGGGCCGTGTCTCATTAAGCACGCCCCCATGCCTTTCAAGAAACACACCCCCGTGGTAAATTAACACACCCCCGGTGCTTGGACATCTGACAAGGACAAAAGTACTGTCCCCTAAAAGTAGACACGGGGCCGTGCCCCACCTCCAACACGGGGCCGTGCCCCATTTAGCACGGGGGCGTGCCCGACACAACCTGCATGTACGAGCCGACCAACTTTCGTAAGCATTGTACTAGCACGGGGCCGTGCCTTTTAGGCACGGGGCCATGCTTAAACACTCCGGAAAGCCTATAAATAGAAGCCTAAGCTCACCATTTTGGGCAAGCTTTGGTGGGAGAGTTACTCTGCTGAATTCTCTCGGGAATCAAGACTTCAAGATCATTCGGAGGCTCGGGAGGTGCATACAACACTTGGAAGAAGCTTGGGATCACCTAAACGTCATCCATTGTGGATTATCGGTTTGATTGTTCCATTTCACTGATGATCACTTATCTATCTTCTTTGTTATCCGTTGTTATGTTAAAGCTCATCATGAGCTAAACTCTATTTATCATCCTAATCGGATGAAACTTATGTAATTTGTGATGAAATAATGGCGTGATAAATATTATGTTAATGTTATGGTGGTTTTGGGAAAACTATTGATGGGTAGCATCTACATTTGAACGGGAAGTTATAACTTAATGGTTTGTGATTGTGGTTGTCATACAAGGTTGAAAACCGTATGATTAACTTTCATTCGTGAAACCGGTCTTCATAATAAATACATGGCTAATGAACTAGAAATAGTTATTAGAAATCATATCACTTTAACTTTCTGATCATTTGCGCGTTCCCTTTTATTAGTTCGGAAACTTCAGTAATTGTTACGGTTTTCTAAAATTAATGGTATGTTAGGAAGGAACCTGATCAACTCTCCTTTTAACATTGAATTATGTTTTCAAAAATCGTATGTCAAATAGGACACAAAAGATTCACCTACATTACTAGGGCTTTGATCTGAGCAGTAAACTCAGCCTGACAGGATCAAGTCACTACGACAGCAGGATAGACGAGAAATCGCGCCGGCTCATCTTTATAAACATTAACATAATTACATTAATCAATATCTTTGAATCACATCATCAATTCATCACAATTACATAAGTGGAGTCTATTAGGATGATAACTTTTATTCCTTGATTTTAAATCCAAACGCTTCAATTCTTAGTTTACTTTCTTTTTATTATTGTTTACTTTTAAATCCTAAAAATCTTTCCAATACAAAATATCATTTTCTTTAACAAAAAGCAAATCTGATTGTCAAACATCAAGTTTGTTGAGTAGGCTAGGTGTGTCCACGGATTGATACTCGGTTCTTACCAACACTATATTACCTCACGACAGGTACACTGCCTTTTGTGTGTGTGGTTTAGTATTAGTAACAACCAATTAAAACTGAATCTGTGCAATAAATCTTTATCAAAATATATACTATCTGCACCCAATCAAGTTTTTGGCGCCGTTGCCGGGGACACACGACAGTTTGAAAGACAAACTAAATTTTTGACTATCTTGCATATAACTTGTTAAAATTTATGTTTAACTTCATTTTTATTTTTAGGTCGTTTGCCTTAGTTAGTTTAGTTATTTTTGCCTGATTCATTTTAAGTCTTAGTTAGTTTATGCTTCCTTAAGTTAGTGTATGTCCGACTCGTCTAGTTCTGAACTTGTTCCGCCTCTTCCGGAACCCGAACGACTTTTCCGTCAAAGATTGCGCAAAAGATCACAACAAGAAGCACCAGTCATTGAAGAAGAAATTTTGGAAGATGCACCATCCGAAGAAGACATGGCTAACCAAGACGAGGAAATGAAGATGACACAGTATGCCCCACCGTCAATAGATGGTTATGAGTCTAGTGTTGTCCAACCAGCAATAGCGGCCAACAATTTCGAGATTAAGTCTAGTATTATCCAACTTGTAGAAAACTCTATTCAGTTCCATGGGTTACAAGACAAAGATCCTAATGCTCACATCTCACGATTCCTTCGTATCTGTGCGACCTTCAAAATCAATAACTGTTCAGACGACGCCATTCGACTAAGACTTTTTCCATTTTCACTTCGAGGCCGAGCCATCGATTGGCTTGATTCACTTCCGCCTGGTTCCATCACCACATGGGCGGGAATGGCTGAACAATTCCTTTTGAAATACTTTCCACCCGATCGTACTGCCAAACTAAGAAGCAGCATCACAAGTTTCCGTCAAGACGATGATGAATCATTACACGCAGCATGGGAGAGATATAAAAGTCTCATTCGGAGATGCCCACATCACGGACTGTCTGTGGCTCAGTGTCAAACCTTTTACGATGCAATTAGCGGAGCTCACAAGCAAGCGGTAGATCAAAGTGCGGGAGGAGATTTTGGAAGTGTCACACCAACAGAAGCATATCAAGCTTTAGAAAGAGCAGCTAAGAAGAGCTTTGCTTACAATCCTTTAAGAACCAAACCCAGTTCTAAAGGTATTCATCAAGTAGACTATGAAACCCTAATTGCAGCCCAATTAGAAGCTCTAACCAAAAAATTTGAACAATTGCAAAGCGAGCTAAAGAAAACTCCAACACGATGCAACACATGTGGAAATTCACACAAGACCAACGAGTGCCCACAAGGAGTTATGATGGTTGAAGATGTTGACTACGCAGGAGGCCCAAACAACTCATACAATTCAAACTGGAGAAACAACTCGAATTACAGAGATGCTGGCAGTAACCAACAATCATCTGGATTCAACTGAAGGCCACCTTACCAACAACAGAAACCACCATACCAAGGTCCAAGCAGTAGTAACAAGTCCGTGGAGCATCTCAATGGAAGACTTATTACAGCAATTGTTGTTAACCACACAAGCCACAGATGAGTACATCCGGAATCTGATCGAAGAAGAAATGAGGAGAGGTTCCAAAGAAACAAAGCTAACATCAAAAGCAACAAAGCATCATTACAGACCATAGAGCACCAAGTAGGTCAAATAGCACAACAACTCTCCGAAAGACCTCAAGGAGCTTTGCCCAGCAACACTGTGACAAATCCTAATGCTCAAGTCAAAGCCATCACCACCAGGAGTGGCAAAACCACTCAAGGTGATGCACCCGCATTACAACCCATCCTTGAAGAAGTAGAAACTGAAACTCCAAGTAATGCGAGTGATAAGCAAAAGCAACCCGTTGTTATTGAAGAACCAGCAAAGAAATACATTCCACCACCACCTTATGTTCCACCACCTCCATATCCAGGTCGTTTGAGACAACAAAGAATGGAGGCACAATATGGCAAATTCCTTGGGTTGTTCAAGCAACTCCACATCAATCTGCCCTTGGTGGAGGCTTTAGCACAAATGCCAAACTACGCTAAGTTTCTAAAAGGTGTCTTGTCAAAAAAAAGAAGTTGGAAGAGTTATCACACATAGTTTTGAATGTGGAATGCTCTGCAGTTCTTCAAAACAAACTACCTCAAAAGATGACTGATCCAGGAAGTTTCACCATACCTTGCTTAATAGGAAATCTTTCTGTCAGTAATGCGTTAGCTGATTTAGGTGCAAGCATTAACCTTATGCCTTATGCGGTTTTTGAAAAATTAAACCTAGGTGAGCCTAGACCTACCCGTATGAGCATCCAGTTAGCTGACCGTTCTGTCAAATATCCAAGGGGCATCGTTGAAAATTTCTTAGTTAAAATTGACAAATTCGTATTTCCCCTTGATTTTGTGATCCTAGACATGGATGAGGACAAAAATGTTCTTCTTATCCTAGGTCGACCTTTCTTTGCGACTGCTCGAGCCCTCATTGATGTTTGTACAGGCAAACTCACGCTTAGAGTAGACGAGGAGGAAGTAACTTTCGATATAGGCCAATCCATGAAACACCCTCAACATCATGATGACTAACTCTATTACGTTGATGCTTGCGATTCGATCATAAGCCTTCATTTGAAGGAAGTCCTTCAAAATGAAGCATGCAATACTCAATTAATAGAAGTCACAATCACCGAACCCATCTATGAAAACCAAACCATTCCAGAACTTGAAGTTGACGAAACATCATTTCGTCAAGAAGCATTTGAGATCATTGAGCAAGATTTAGAACCAAAAGCCAAACCTTCTATCAAAGACCCACCAGTCTTAGAGCTCACAGAGCTTCCATCTCATCTCGAATACGCTTTTCTTGAAAACACATCTCAACTTCCTGTCATAATCTCATCCGCCTTATCAATTGATGAGAAGAACAAGTTGCTCAATGTACTTAAGGCACACAAACGAGCAATTGCATGGAAAATCATGGACATCAAGGGAATCAATCCATCCTTTTGCACTCATAATATATATTTGATGGAAGAGAACTTCAAATCCGTCATTCAACCTCAAAGACGTTTGAACCCGAGCATGCAAGAGGTGGTAAAGAAAGAAGTAATCAAACTACTAGATGTCGGTTTGATTTACCCTATTTATGATTCGCCTTGGCTCAGTCCCGTCCAAGTTGTTCCAAAGAAAGGAGGAATGACTGTTGTAACTAACGAGAAGAATGAGCTTATTCCCACTCGTACGGTTACAGGATGGAGAGTTTGCATAGACTATCGCAAACTCAATGACGCCACAAGGAAAGATCACTTCCCTCTTCCTTTCCGACCAAATGCTTGAGAGATTGTCTGGAAAAATGTTCTATTGTTTACTGGATGGTTTCTCAGGTTATTTTCAAATTCCTATTGCTCCCGAAGATCAAGAAAAGACAACATTCACCTGTCCATATGGCACATTTGCTTATCGGCGAATGCCCTTTGGCTTGTGTAATGCTCCTTCTACATCTCAAAGATGGATGGTAGTAATTTTTCATGACATGATTGAACACTCAATGGAAGTTTTATGGATGATTTCTCCATCTTTGGAAACTCATTGAGCAATGTCTTGAAAACCTAGAAAAGATGCTGGTTAGATTTGAAGACTAACCTTGTTTTAAATTGGGAAAGTGCCACTTCATGGTTACGGAAGGAATAGTGTTAGGACAACAAAATCTCTCGAGCGGGGCTTGAAGTCGATCAAGCCAAAGTCGACACTATTTCTAAACTTCCGCATCCCACAACCGTGAAAGACATCAGAAGTTTCCTAGGACATGCAGGATTCTACCGTCGTTTCATTAGAGATTTTCAAAAATCGCTCGACCAATGACTCAACTTCTGGAGAAAGACGCGAAATTTGTATTTTCTGATGAATGCATTAGTGCATTCAAATTGCTTAAGGAGAGATTGGTAACTGCTCCAATCATGGTTTCTCCAGATTGGACGCTACCATTTGAACTCATGTGCGATGCAAGCGATTTCGCGGTAGGAGCTGTCTTAGGACAAAGGAAAGACAAGCAATTTCACCCAATTCATTATGCGAGCGAAACCCTAAACGACGCACAAGAAAACTACACTACCACCGAAAAAGAACTTCTTGCGGTAGTTTTCGCATTTGATAAATTCCGCTCGTATCTCATCCTTTCAAAGACAATTGTTTACACCGATCATGCAGCCCTTCGTTATTTGTTCAACAAACAAGATGCAAACCCGAGATTGATTCGTTGGATTCTTCTGCTTCAAGAATTTGATATTGAAATTCGTGATAAGAAAGGAGCGGAAAATCTAGCGGTTGATCATCTCTCGCGTCTTGAGGATTCAAGTCCTTCACAAAACTGGAAACCCAAAATAAACGACAATTTTCCTCATGAATTCCTTATGCAAATTCAATCCTCAATCGATGAACATCCTTGGTTCGCCGATTTTGCGAATTACTTAGCAAGCGGAATCCTTCTCAAAGGAATGACTTATCAACAAAAGAAGAAGTTCTTTACTGATATCAAACATTACTATTGGGAGGATCCGTATCTGTTTAGAATCGGTACAGACCAACTCATTCGAAGATGCGTATACGGAAGTGAAGCAGAACAAATTCTAAGGCACTATCATGAAGGACCCACAGGAGGACACCATGGAGCAACCTTAACAGTCAAGAAAGTATTCGACTCTGGATTTTACTGGCCCACGATCTTCAAAGATGCTCATAACATGGTACGCACCTGTGATGCATGTCAAAGATCAACCAATATCTCAACACGGGATGAGATGCCTCAGAAACCAGTTCAAGTATGCGAGTATTTGATATATGGGGTATTGATTTCATGGGGCCATTCCCGGTGTCATTTGGCAATCGTTACATATTGGTAGCAGTTGATTACGTTTCAAAATGGGCTGAAGCTCAAGCCCTGCCTACTAATGATGCCAGGAACGTTGTCAAATTCCTTAAGAAACTATTTTCTCATTTTGGGCCCCCAAAGCTCTTATTAGTGACCGAGGAACTCATTTCTGTAACAATCAGCTTGAAAGAGCAATGGCACGTTATGGAGTTCACCATCGCTTTACAACTGCTTACCATCCACAAGCGAATGGGCAAGTGAAGTCACTAACCGAGGTATCAAACGAATCCTTGAGAAAACTGTAGGTCAAAAATCACAAGGACTGGTCTACCAAGTTAGATGATGCATTATGGGCTTTTCGAACAGCCTATAAGACTCCATCGGCACAACACCGTTTAAACTAGTTTATGGGAAGCCGTGTCATCTACCTGTAGAACTAGAGCACAAGGCCTTTTTTGGGCACTTAAAGCAGCAAACCTGGACCAAGACCTTGCAGGAAAGAATCGATATCCTACAAATTCACGAATTGGAGGAATTGAGGGAACAAGCATACGAAAACACTAGGGTTTTATAAAGAAAAGACAAGGAAATTCCACGACGCTCGATTAAAGAGCACAAAAACAATTTCATGTGGGGAGAACGTGTCTTACGGTATAACTCTCATTTACGTCTATTTCCCGGAAAACTGAAATCACGTTGGTTTGGACCTTATACGATCAAAAACGTGTTTCTGAATGGTGCCATTGAAATTTACAACCACGCATGTTTAAGTTTCAAAGTAAATGGTCATCGTTTGAAACCGTATAACGATGGACCAACCAAGATTCCTTCGGAGGAATTAAACCTCCACCCCAACGAAAACTGAGTGTGGGGAATGGTCATGCCGAAGACCCGAAACTTAAACGCGGGCACCTGTACAAAATTTTCTCATTTTTTGCAATTTTAGGACTTCACAAGCACAAGCACGGGGACGTGCCTCTCAAGCACGCCCCCATGTCTCTGACAAAATTTTTCCACGATCTCCGCTGACGACTTTAGAACGTTGCAGGTCGAATTTAAGACATTTTCTGACAAGCACGGGGCCGTGCCTAGCCAAGCACGCCCCCGTGTTCACTCTTCACGACCTGTGTATAAATACCACACTTGTTTCATTCTTTCATCACACTCATTCCTGCTCAAAAACGTCTAAAAAATGAAAGAAACAAGTCACGGAAGCTCAAACTGGAATCATGCGAAGAAACCGCGTTCTGAAACGCGAGAGCGACGACTCAAGAGTTTTTCTTCAAAATGCATGAACTAATCAAGCAATTGACAGAAATGAACCTTGTTGCTTCCCAATGCTTAGCTGAACTTATCCAAAAAGTTCAGCAGATGAGCGAGCAACTCATTTCCATTAACCAGCAGCTTGCGGAATTGAGCAACCGCACTTCTCACTATCCCATGCCAAACCTTCCACACGAAATGTGTGGATGTTTCTTTTAGAAGCATTCCGTGATGTGTTAAGTGCGCTGTTGCGCGTTAAAGAGTCTGGTTTTGCTGTTTCAGATTCTCGGTTTTTAACGTATCGTGTAACCGTAGGATCCTAAGGAATGTAATTTTCAATTTGGCTTGTGTTATTTAACTATAGGACTATTTTCGTATCTTTTCTGATGATTTGGAAGTGATAAAACTTAACCGGGAAAATTACATAACGCGCGAAACTGAAAAACGGAACAACAAAAGACTGAAACCGAACACTAAAACTTGAACACGGCCCCGTGATCATAGAGGCACGCCCCCGTGTTCGACAAAAAAATGACACCACCTGACATTTTTCAGCCTTTTGTCTTGTTTCCCATCAATGTTGCATGATAAAAACGAACTAATGTGACTGCAAAGTCGTATCCACTTTCAATTCCATCTTGTTTTCCATTTTTCTTTCATCTTTTCAAGTGTACTTGCAAGAGTATTTGGCCAAGAGGTTAGTATACTAATTCCTATGATTATGAAAGTCATTTACATGTAGTTAGGTGATTAGGTCTCTAAACAACCGAAATCCTAGCAATTATGTGTAAACACTTGTTCTTAAACATGTTATGAAATGATGAATGCTTTTAACCTACTTGATCATGTTTATTCTTGTAGTAGATTAGTGTTAATTAGTGTGTTTAGTTAGATATTAGTATGTTTAGTTAGTTAGTTAGTTGTTTTCTTTTATTGTTAACAAGACTATCTTCATAATTCGTGGTGAAACCTTTGTTACAAGAACTCTCAAGTGGTGTAAAACAATATATATATTTTGAGTATCTTGAATTATTAACATATGATTAAAATGTTCAACGTATAATCTTTGATTTTTAAATCAAGAAAATGTTAAACCCATGCTTAATCAACGATTTACAAACAAAACCACGATTGCTCGAGTCAAGATTTCATGCCCAAACATGTTAACCGCACCCCCACGTTTTACAAAGCGCACACTCATGTTCAAAATTTTTTCCTTGGATGATAAATTGTTAACTATTTTTGAACATGATTGAATCATTATGATGTTATGTTTTGAAAAACATATAATTTTCACTAACATCATGAAACTGCTTAAGAAATTTGTCTTGTCTAGATTAACTTATTTTTAAAATTTCAGGATCATGGATCATCCCTACTTACATTTTGGAGGGAGCCGCGAGAGATGGTGTCATGATAGACTTCAAAGATTGCTACATAGAGTCGAAAGATCCCACTTACAAGCAGATGAAGAAACACTAGCGGCAGTCGGACAGCTAGAAAGATATAATAATTTATTAAGTGTTTTCAGTGGAAATGTTTATTTTCACAAAATAGACTTTCCGTTTATGAACTAACTCTTGAATTTTTAGCATCTTTTAAATTTAGGATGAAAGACTCTGATCCTTGGGATGAAAGTGCAGTTTCATTCAGACTAGCTGGGAATTGGCATAAAACACCCATTGCCTTGTTTGGTGTCTATCTTGGAATATACACGGAACAAGAAATGGAGGAGGAGGCAATACCTGGAATGCCGGCGTATCATACCTTCCCGCAAGAGGAAAGTAGAGACGGGGAAAGTGGTGCAATGAGGAAAGCATTTTGGGAGCGGATTGGAACCGGAGGGTTCAACTCAAGCAAAACAAAAAGCAGTCAGATACGAGACCCGTTGTTGCGATACATTCATCGGTTACTCAGCCATTCCATAACAGCTCGTGGTCAAAGTGAGGGAGTTGTTAATTTGAGGGACTTGTTTATTTTATATTGTATGGTTAATCAGTTGCCATATGAGGTGCCCAGGAATGGGGCCTTACAATTCGGCTTTATGCTCTTTGGGTTGGGCGATCTCCTGAGCCTGCTGAGAGATCTACTGTGAGAGATAAGCTTTATGCCCTAGAAGAAGCGGGGCCAGAATCTCTACCAGCACCACTTTCATCATCATCGGAGTCGTTGGATGGAAGAGCAATCTGCTAAACATCTGAGTCACCCTCCTCGTGACGCCACTTACGCCTTGTCGGCGCCACGTAATCCTCCCGGGCCAGATGCCCGAACAATCTCCTCACAGGGGGGTTAACCTGCTTCATCCTGTACACCTTCATGCGGCCCAAAGTGGTATCGTCCATCACCTCAAGCACTATTGCGTCCTCTTTCTCCTTAGGCAGCGACGGTAGCTTCTGATCAATGATCATCTGAATGAATCGAGGGTACATACAAAATCCCTCCTTCCCCTTCCCCTCAATGTTCTCCACCAGATAGGTGAAGATCATCCTAGAGAAGCTGAATGGGTTGTTCAGCACTAACGCTACGTAAGCGTTCTGGATCTGATCTGAAAGCTCGTCGAACGCTCCCTTCCGCGAAGCTATGCACTTGAGCAGCACATGGGCGAGGTACTTGAGCTGGGGGCACAAGTTGCTATTGTTGAGCATACCTACGTTGATGTCCCCAGAGTACTTAGCCCTCATGAAACATCCTCGAACAGTAAGTGGGTGTAATCGGGTAGGACAATCAGTCCGGAACAGTCCGGAGATCGTCCTCTGTGATCTCAATAGCCTCGTCGAATATCGAGCTCCTAATGCAATGGAACTCAGAGGACCTGTCCACCACAGCGCTTTCCCAGAGAACCTGTTGGACTGAGCGATAAGGAGTACATGGTGTCGAGATTGCTCGGAATATCCTAGATCTCCGTAGGAATGTGATGATGCCTGAGAACTCTGCAGCATTCCTAGAAGTCAGATCCAGGTGAGCACATATGTTGTGCTTCGTGCTCATGGTCCAGCGACTCGCCATCTGTTACACAGTATAGATAAACGTTAGTGTGTGTAAGTGAATAGCCATTTGAATTTCCTAAATTTGAATCTTTCTGGTCTGTCGTGTGAATGAACAGTGCGACTGAGGTTTAGTCATGCAATTGAGCTCATACGCACGACTGAGCATGCGACTGGGCTTAGTCGTATGCTATCCCAAACGGTTGAAGTAATCGTGCGACTGAACTTATTCGCATGATGCAGTCGTGCGATTGAGCCATACGCCCAGCTCAGTCGTGCGATTGAAGTTCATTCGGGTGCCTATTCGCATGACAGACTGTTGTTCCATCCAAATTCAATTTTGAGCAAATCGTAATGTTAGAAGTCGTGGTTTGGCTCATTAGACTTGCAATCACCCGACTTAGCACCTAATAACCTTTGTTTCAACATTTTACTTAGTTTTATCAGTTTATTAGTCATTCTAGTCTCGGTTAAGTTTTAGGGCTTAATTTCGTTCTTTTGAGGACGAATCGATTGAACTTCGACTGGAAATCGTTGCACATTACCTGTGGAGTCACTGGAAATCGTTAGAAAGTAGTAATCACAGTCTAAGAATTATCAAACGAAATTTGGGCAGAGTATCGGTAAGTCGTGCGAAGAAATAAGCGATTGGGGGTGAGTAGGGTTTGTGACCGACTCCCCCTCTATTTATACTGGGGTTTCCTTCAGTCGTGCGACTGGACCTAATCGCACAGCTGGTTCGTGCGATTGAGGCTCAGTCGTGCGATTGACTCAACCGGTCACCATCAGTCGTGCGACTGGGTTTCAGTCGTGCGACAACCCCATCCGGTTGCTTCCATTCGTGCGATTGGTTCATTCTGATGATCCAATCGCATGAATTTGCCCATGCTGATGGTCCAATTACACAGCTGGGCCATACGTGTGGCTTAGTCGTGCGATTGGGCTCATTCGTTTGGCTCAATCATACGGCTGGTCCATACTTATGGTCCAGTCGTGCAAATGGCTCATTCTTATAAGTTTGACTCTATGAACATAAATTTATCCCTTTTTACACTTGGTAAAGCATTACAAGCATTCAATCATATCATACATGATCGTTTTTAACTTTTGAAACATTTGATCACCTCAGATGTGATCCTTTTAATAGTAGAACATTTTGTCACCTTAGACGTGACCCATTTGACATTTGAAAATATGTGTGTGGTCTCCTCAGACATGACCTTTTTTTTAAGTGATTAAATCCCAGATTAAATTCCACGGCATAGTCCGACGTATACAACTAAATTGACTAAAAAGTTAAACAAAATAAAACAACTATAACTCGATTTTGTGGGAGGTTGAAATTTTAAGATAGATATCTAGCAGATTTCTTTCTAGAACAATACATCTTCAAGTTATTTTGACCATAGCTAGAACGATTCATTATGGAATCATACAGGTAATCAAATCATTTGGGACATGTTACCAAAGCCTTTTGATGCTAGATTCTTGTTTTAATCGAGAGTCATTAGCAAGTTTAGGAAATCATACTAGTACTATAAGATGCACACATTGATTTGGACTTTCAAGAGTTGCTGCTCACGATGATTGTCAGTATACTTGTCCTCTTAAATCCATACACAGATTTTTGACAATCATTGGTGATGAATTAAGGTTTAATTATTTCAACAAACATTTGTGGATCCCACACTTATATGGTAATCAACATTCCTCGGGAGATTTTTGAGCGGTCTATGGGTATTTTGACAAGAAGAAACTATTCTCAGAGCTTTCAAAGAGAAGCCAAGCCTCAGGTTAGTGCCACTGCACTGCAGAGAGGCGGCAAACAACAATGAATTCTAGAATATGTAGGTTATGCTTATCCTGAGGTCAGTGCCATCGCACAGCAGAGAGGCACACAAGCTATCTTCTTGTGAGAGCATTTTTCTTTTCTTTTTGCACGTGACGCACCAACAACATTCGTTATCAGCTTGATTGCGTTTATTTTTCATCATTTTTTTCCGTGCTTTGCTCTTTTTGTGGTCATCCGCACATATTTGTGGCGTTTATTTGCTCGTCACCCCTTATTGGAAATAATTGATTGTGTTAACCAGTGATAAGATGGGAACCCACGGTCAGTTGAACAACTTAGTTTAAATTGAAGTCACCAATGATGTCTAATCATCTATTGTGTTGAATCTACCGACACATAATGTAGTGGTCTAACAACCTCAAGATCTATTTTCCTTGTGTTACCTTAGTAGTAGCCAGTTTTACTATCATTTTTCCTGTTATATTGCTCAGACTTCTCAGACTTATACTTTGAATTTCGCATCTAATTCAATTTAATCTTTTAAAGTCCCAAATGCTTTGTTCTTGTGTACTATCATTTTCCATAGTCATTGAATCGGTTTCACGGATTCGATCTCATTTCTATCAGCTAGCCTGTCCTTCTACCTCGTTTTTTTTTGTTAAGTATTGAAATTAAAACAACTAAATTAATACTAATTTAACCTATTCTCCCCCTAAAATTCTAAAACCAAAATATTTTTTTTGCGTTTTTGGATTTTAACGAGACATGAAATTAAAATAAGAAAAATAAAACCAAATAAAAAGAAAACGTTGTCGGACTAAGCATTTTCATCCTCTGAAATGAAATCACTTTTCTTTTTAACACCGTTGACCTCTAACAAATATAGAAAACGTTTGGTTTATCAAAGGCTTTTGTGTAGAGGTCAGCGCGTTGAAAATCCGTATTTATTTTAACAACATCGATTATATTCTTTTCAAAACAATCACGTGTAAAGTGATATTTAATACCGATGTGTTTGGTCTTAGGATGTTGGACCGGATTTTTTGTAACGGCTATTGCAGCAGAATTATCAACAAATATAGGAGTGTTAGAAAATTTCAAACCGTAGTCCCGCATCTGCTGTTGAATCCAGATGATTTGAGAACAGCAGCTTGCTGCAGCAACATATTCAGCTTCACAAGTTGACAATGCAACTGATGTCTGCTTCTTACACTGCCACGTGACTAATCTTCGCCCAAAGAATTGAAAACCTGCTGAGGTGGATTTGTAGTTCATTTTGCAGCCGCCATAATCCGAGTCACTGTATGCGGTAAGCTCAAAATCATCGTCATGAGGATACCACAACCCAAGTGTTGGTGTACCCTTCAAATAACAAAATATTATCTTGACCCCTATATGATGGTTAACTTTTG
The DNA here is from genome assembly GCA_025215565.1 of Flaveria ramosissima. NCBI lineage: Eukaryota > Viridiplantae > Streptophyta > Magnoliopsida > Asterales > Asteraceae > Flaveria > Flaveria ramosissima. The sequence continues at coordinate 22,825,670 of CM046029.1, read as the reverse complement.
GTTTCGCCTGATATCTTGAACATAGACACGTCACGTACATGATATCAGGTCTTGAGGCAATGAGGTACATGAGGGATCCAATCATTCCTCGGTACATGGTGGCATCAGCCAGATCACCATTCTCCTCAGGTGCTACATCATGGTTTGTAGCAAGTGGAGTCCCAGTTGCGGAAGCATTCTCCATGTCAAACCGACTGAAAATATCCCCTACATACTTGGTCTGATGTAGAAATATCGCCTTTGGTGTTTGATCCACCTGTAACCCGAGAAAGAACTTCATCTCTCCCATGGCACTCATTTCAAATTCTACCTTCATTACTGCTTCAAATTCTTTACATAAGTCTTCTTTCTTGGAACCGAAGATTATGTCATCAACATAGATCTGAACAAGCAGTAGATCATCATCCTTTGCTTTGATGAACAGTGTATAGTCAATTACACCTCTGCGAAATCCATGTTTCACAAGGTGAGTTGAGAGTTTTCATACCATGCTCTCGGGGCTTGGTGAAGCCCGTAGAGAGCCATATCCAGTTTGTAAACTCTGTCCCGATGATATGGATCCTCAAATCCTTCGGGTTGACTAACATACACTGTTTCCCGGATTTCTCCATGAAGAAATGCACTCTTTACATCCAGTTGATAGACTTTAATCTTCATGTAAGAGGCATAGGCTAGGAAGATACGGATGGCTTCCATTCTCGCCACAGGTGCAAATACTTCATTGTAATCAATTCCCTCGACTTGTCGAAATCCTTGAACTACAAGTCGAGCCTTGTTCCTGATGATGACACCTTTGTCATCTTTCTTACATTCCAAGACCCATTTGGTTCCAATGACCTTAACACATTTAGGTCTATCCACCAGTGTCCAGACACCTAACTTCTTGAACTGAAGAAGTTCTTCTTGCATGGCACTCACCCATGCCTCATCATTTAGGGCTTCACTGACGTATTTTGGCTCAAACTAAGACACAAAGCAACGATATGCACTATCGTTAAGGCATCCCTTTTCCATTACCGAGGCATAATCAGCTGAATGTAGCTGATTTCTTGTCTGAACTCCTGATCTGACATCCCCAATGACATTGTCCAAGGGATGATAGACATTGAGGCGTGATCCAGGATTGGTGGGAACAACTACCTCAGAATCAAGATTATGAACGCTTGGTTCCGGATCTGAGGCAGTTGTGAGTTCCAAAGACTCAGAAGCATCAACGTCAAGTGCTTGTGGACTTGCAGCAGTAGGAACCTGTTCCTCCTGATTGTTCTGATCATTCTCCATGGCTTCATCGTCAAAGGAGGAGTCACTTACCTCGAGTGCTCCCCTGAATGGTTAGACGATTCACCTTAAGAACCAAATGATGTGGAGTCTTGTGATGGTGTGTTTAAGACATTATATGTCATTTTGGTTGCTAACTCATCGTCAGAAGTGGAGAGAGGGATGTTGAAGGACTTCAAGAATCCATCATAATCAAAAAAGAATGCGGGTCCTTTTCCAGCAGGAGAGGTGGTGTATCTCTGAATGTCAACGTTACACCACACTTCTACCTGACCCGTTGAGTTGTTGTAAACTCTCTTATTCGGTATGTTGTATCCTTGAAAGATTCCCTCTTCAGCCTTCTTGCTGAACATGCCTTCCTGAATTTTCTTCAATAGGGTGCAATGTGCGCCAAATGGTTCGAGATACTCTAGATTTGGTTTACGTCGTTGAAGTAACTAGTAACACGTCTTGCCATGACGTTTTACCACCAAAACTCGATTTAACGTGTAACACGCATTGGCAACTGCCTCATTCCAGAATTGGATGGGCAGTTTCGAGTCTGCTAGCATCGTCCGTGTTCTCTCTATCAAGTTGCGATTCTTTCTCTCAGCAACGCCGTTCATCTGAGGAGTGTAGGCGGAAGTGAACTGGTGCACAATTCCTTTTTCTTTGCAGAAAGCCTCCATCCATTGGTTCTTGAACTCGGTTCCGTTGTCTGAGCATACTTGTCTGACCTTCAGCTTGTAGGGTGACTCCAGTGTAGTTACTAACTCTTTGAATGACTCAAATGTTTCTAATTTTGATTTCAGAAACATCACCCAAGAGAAACTTGAGTAGTCATCTATAACTACATAGCAGTACAAGTCGCCTGCGATGCTTCTTGTACTGACTGGACCAAACAGATCCATTTGGAGAAGCTCAAGAGGCAGTTCAATGGAATGAACTTTCTTTTCCTTATGAGAGTTCTTCGTCTGTTTGCCTTTATTGCAGGCGACTCAAAAATTCGGGAGTTGGAAGTTTTTGATGTTTACTCCTCGCACGAGATCATTCTGGATCAAGTGATTCATCTTCCGTGGATTGATGTGTCTCATTCTCCTATCCCGGAGATAGAATTCTTCTCAGTAGCCTTTGACAAGAAGCACTGAACTTGATGATCCGTTGTAGAGGCCTTTGATAGATCCAAGACATAAAGGTCATTATTACTTGAGGCAGACATTAAGACTTGGTCCTCCGGGATCACATAGTTTTATTTCAGGACATAGCACTTCTTGTTGTCAAATACTACCTTAAATTCTTTGTCACATATTTGGGATACAGAAAGTAAGTTGTTTTGAAGTTGTTGAACGTAGTTTACTTTATCAAACTTCACTTTCTGATTCCCCACTTCCCTTTGAGCTGTGATGTAACCTCCTTTATTGCCCGCAAAAGAAACATGACCTCTTTTAATTTGTTTGGCGTTTGATAGGAGTGCCCGAATTCCAGTCATGTGCCTTGATGCTCCGCTATCTACGATCCAAGTGTTAGTTTCAGCACTATAGGGAACTCCCTGCACATATAAAGGAAATGATTAGTTTAGGTTAGGTACCCAAGCCTTAACTAGCTTGGGTGACCCAGAGGCATCACACATCATAAATTCAATCCACTGTCCATTTGAAGGCGAGGGCATATCATGCTTCTTACTGCTCTCAATATCACACACTTGATTAGATTTTTCTTTCCACATGCCAGTTTTGTGCAAGGCCTGTTTGTGATAAACAGACGACTGATTTATGGTTTGAACTTTAGTTTCATTATTTCTTTTAGGTGGAGTAATAGAACTCCTTTTAGAAGAAATCTATTTTGTATCATAAAGTTCAACTTTCTTTCTTGGTGTCTGATACTTAGGACAATTAGAAGCGATGTGTCCTCTCTTTCCATAATTGTAGCACGATCGACCTTCAACATGTTGGGAAAGACGTCTCTGTGGGGAAGTGTGTGAGACCGGGGTGACTTTGGGCTTGTTGGGTTTTGTCACTTCTTGTTTAGATATTTTCTCTTCTTTAACAAAATTAATTGTTTGAACCTTTTTAACATCTTTACCCTTTTGTTTAGTTGGACTTAGACATGAATCACGTGATTGGTTAACTTGTTTGGTATTTTTGTGTTCAATGTTAGACATTGTTGAACCTGACTTAATCTCAACCTTCTCAAATTGCTCATCCAAATTAACGGTAGGCATTTTACCCTTAGATTTCAAAGTGTCCTCCTTCAGTTTAGTGACAGATTCCACCATTTGACAAGTGGAATCTAGATCACTAACTAGAGGAGTGGTCACCACATGATCCTTAATAGGATTATTATTTACTGGTCGACATTTTGTATTTAACAAGATCTCATATGGTGGTGGAACCACTTTGTAACCTAATCCCTCCCCGTTATTTCTTTCTTTCACTAAGTTTTTTATTATGTGAGAAGAACTAGTCCAACTGTGCAGTTTTTGTTTTAATGAATTTACTTTGACTTTCAAAACTGCTTTTTCTTTTTTAGTTTCTTCAAGGGAGTTTAAATAGAACTTAATGTCATTTGGTTGGTTAAAAGCCACAACTTCGGTTTCCCTAAGTTGTTTATTTGACAGTTCTATTTTCTCTTTGTAACTGTGCTCATTTTGTTTTAAAACGCGATTTGCTTCTGTGCACAGTTGCAAGTCCTTTACTAAGCTATCGTTATGATCTAATAACCTAGCAAATTTCAAATCAATGGTTTCCCTAAATTTATTACATTCAACACAAGCATGATTATCAAAAAATTGGTCTTTAGAACTTACCTGAGAAGATTCAGTTGAATCCGCCATCAGTGCAAAGATTGTCTCTTCAACTTCTGGAGATTCTGAACATGTAGTTTTGCCATCTTCTTCAATTACAGGCTTGACCACTTTCGCAGCTTCTTCAGTTTCTGACATGGCAATTTCGACTGCGATATCGTCTTCACTCTCAATATTGTTATCCAACACCTCGACATTTGCAATGTTGGATTCTCTCGGAGACACAAACCGAAAGCTCCAATCTTGTGCTTCATCATCCTGAGCGGTCAAGGCCTTAGGATCCTTGCTTGACGAAGTAGGACTACTTGTGGGTTTATCCTGACTATTGAAAGATGAGAATGGATTCCCATTTCCTGCTTGGGCTTCACACATTCACGCTTGAAATGCCCCTTTTCCCCACAGTTGAAGCATGTAACTTTTGTCTTGTCAAAACCAAACGTTGTGTCCTTAGTAGCAATCAAGTTCTGTCCGGTCTTCTTGACAAACTTCTTAGCTCTCCGGACAGCACTTGCTAAGGTCCACATGATGTCCATTCTCTCCAGCTCTGTCTCGTCTACCTGCTCGTAGTCCTCATCTGCCGGATAGCAGTTCCCAATTTTCCTAACAACTAGTCCATCATAGGAGTGAACGACAGCTGCTATGAGATCCATATGCTCCTTTGCTACCTCTACTGTCACATTCCCGAGATTCTCGGTCTTCAATTTTGTACCATTGGCTTCAGGTGCTATGTATTGGGTACAAGACGATCCTGATGTGTCAGATCCTGAAGTAGTAGCTTGAGATGTAGTAGCTGAACTTGACACAAATGCCGTTTGAAGTGGTTCTCCAAACGTTTTAGCTTGTGGAGTTGAGTTGTACAGTGACGGATTCCGATCATAAGAAGACTTTTGGGCCCGGTACTTCATCCTCAACTCTTCCTCTCTCAGCTTCATAATGAAATCATTGATATCTAACTTCTCCAGCATCTCATTCTGTCTAAGGTTGGATACAAAGGAAACCCACTTCTCTGGCAACCCATCTGCAAAGTTTGACACCTTGTCTTTTATAATCGTTGTAACTCCATGAGTGTGCAGCTCACTCATCAAGTGGTCGAACCAATCGATGACGTCATCCAAGCTCTCCTTACCCATTAATGAGAAGTTGCTGAACTCCTTCTTCAACGCTTTAGCCTTTAGAGCTTTCAATGACACATTCCAGTCATACTGTTTTTCCAATTCATCCCACAGCTTCTTTGCTTACTTGTTCTCAAAAATTGATGGAAGATGTCCTTAGGAATTGACTGAGTTAGCATTGCATATACTTTCTTCTCAGCATTGTACTTTACCTTTTGGCCATCAATCATGCCTCCTAAGGTAAGTTTGACTCCATCTACACGTATAGGCATGCTATACACTGTCTCTATCGACTCCCACAGATTGGGATCTACTACATTTAAGTAGATCTCGAATCTTTGCTTCCATTGTGGGTAATCATCTAACGTTATGAGCTTAGGGGGTTTATTTTGATTCCCCACTTCATTTTCCAGAAGCAATAGATTCTGGATCCTTGAATCCCTCCCTGCGGTGAAAGCTGAATATTGGTACTCCATTACTATCGACTTTGAACTTTAGAACAAACTGTTTTACTTATGCGACTGAAGGAATGCGATTGAACACTTCATGCGATTGAACAATGCGGATGGCTCTGACGTGCGAATGAACTAATGCGGATGGCTCAATCATGCGAATGGACAGGTGCGGATGAACAATGCGAATAGGCGGTTCAGTCGTACGAATGAATGAACGACTGAGTCCAATCGTGCGTATGAGGAATGCGGATGGGTTCAGTCGTGCGATTGAGTCAATCGTGCGACTGAAGCTGCTAAATTTTGAGAATTCGAAGGTTTAAGGTATTTTGACGCAAAAACACGAATTTCTCACTAACCCTAATTGCCCTATGCCGGAAAAACGTTAACTTTTTGGCCTGAAGACGTCTAAAACACTGTTTGACACAAAAAGATTCCGTTTTTGAGTGAAAAACACAATTTTTATATCAAAATCGATTAAATCACACGTAAATCAAGAGCCAAAGCTCTGATACCACTTTTTAGGACCGTGTACGGACGGAGTACTAACTATTTACGTGTATACCAACTCAAATAGTGCGGAATCCTATTTGATTGGCGATCCAATCAGTGAGAACGCACGTAGAATCGATCTTAGAACGAATCTAAATGTTAAGAATGATTGCAATACGATTTAGTGCGATTTATAAACTTGGAACAGGTTCTTTTAGGTCTCTGGACGGCTAGGGTACGATTTAGTACGTAGGGATTTGAATTGTTACGTTTTTCCACGAATTAAGTGGTATTTATAGGTTAGGGTTTCTCATTCGTGCGAGTGAACCATTAGTATGGTTCAGTCGTGCGACTGAGTCATACGATTGTTCCATCCGCACGACTGAGGCTTCAGACGTGCGACTGAGTCAATCTCATGTCACAATCGTGCGACTGATCCAGTCTCCTGGTTCAGTCGTGCGACTGGTTTATTAGCATAAAGTTGTTAATGCGTATGGTCCATTAGCATGGGCCATTCGTATAAGAACTTCACATGACTAAGTTTAAACATATTTCTCAACCATTCTTGACTAAGATCTATGTAAACAACCACAAACCTATATAGTTAGATCAACCATGTGTTATTACATAATAAGCAATGAAATATTCAACATTATAAGCACAATCACACATTGTATTTCATTCAGTACCCATTCTACTACATATATGTAAGAAATGAAAGACATTTTACATTTGAGCTCCTAAACTAGGTACACATGTATCTATAGTGTTCGGCGAGTTTAAGGTCCCGGGAATGCCCGGTATATATGAACGGATCAGCTTGAGCCACTCTCATTTGTAACTCAACACCAATTTCTAGTGAGAGAGTGTAGAGAAAGAAAGTTGACAGAAGTGGTGATTCAAGGCTCGGTTGATCAAGAGATTGAAGATCAGTGTTCGTGGCATCCAAGCAAAAAGAAAAGACCAAGAATCCATGTAAGAAACATCGTTTAATTGTTTCGTTTTGATGTAAACCCATATTCTAGGGCTCGGGGTTTTTGAAAGTGGCAAAGAATCGCCCAAAACTCACGTTTTTGTGTAAGAAAACATGTAGAAAGCTTAGATAAAGCTTCTTGGGTGATAAACCAAGGTTTTGGGTATAAAAGATTGAAGTTTTGGGTCAAAAATGCGTTGGTTCATAATTTCAGCCCGTTCTACGAATCTGGGTGTTCATCCAACGAAATTGTGTAGTCGTCCAGTGAAACTATGGATCTTCGTGCGAAACTAGTTTCACAGGTAGTTTCGCAGACATGGTTTTCCAGCGAATGTTGGGCGAAACTGGCAGCGAAGATGCCAGCGAAACTGCTGGCGAAACTAGTAGCAAAACTGCTGATCTTGTGAATTTAGCAGCGAAATTTGGCAGAATTTAACTACTTTTAGTGTTAACTTATCTGCAGGCTGTGCAGTGTGATCCTAGCTTGGAAAGCTTAATTGAGAAGCTAGTCACTGCATCCAAATGAGTTCTAGATCCCCTATTTTAAAGGTTTTAAACTTGTTTGGAGCTGGAAATGCATACCAAATATACTTTTTAGATGACCCAGATTTTAAGAGGTTTTAACAGCCAGGGGCGTTGCCCTTTGGACCCCACTAGGGGCTTCTGTCCCTAGGACCCCGCTGTCAGGGGCTGCTGCCCCCGAACCCTCGCTGTTCCGTAGAGGGTCGGTTATGTTTTATGAATACTTGTACTTGTTATGCATGTGTATTTGTATGTGAATTGAAGATGCATGATGTTTATGATGATGTGTGATGGGGTATGTGATGCTATGTTCATGTTATGTTTTCTTATGTTCCTATTATGTATTATTCCGTGACTTACGTGTTATAATTTTGAAATGAACGAAAAGTATTATGTAACGTAAAGCGGAAGTTAATGATAATGATAAGTGGAATGTAAGTAAGAACGAATGCATGCATTAATGAATGAATGAAAGTAAGAAAGTCTTGCAAGCAATGTATGGAGGTTCACACCCAATGAAGGGTGTTAACTCAACTGTGTGCGGGTTAGCTACCCCGGAAGGATGCACACTGGGGTCTAATCTTTGCGATTGACCATACGTATGGGATCTTTGTCGATTTCCCTAGGTACTGGAGTCAGCTTCGTGCATAATGTTCGAAGTCTATGATAGACCTCAGACCCAGTAACCAGCTTCGTGCATAATGTTCGAGGATATAGCACATGGCATTGGCCCGGAATGAAAGTGAATGATAATGATGACGTACGATGATGAATGAACAAAAGTTAACGAATGAATGATCAAAGATAATAATGCTATTATCTATGTGTACGTATGATGATTGATCGCGTATGAATGTAAAGGAAGGTTTTAAACGAAAGTAAAGTATATTTTATTTTAAAACTAGAACTCACTCAGTAACGCTAACTTTTATGTATTTTCCAGTTGGCAGGTAATTGTTGCTGAGGATGGCACGGGGCAGCTACTTGGCATTTTTGGGATGGCATCCATTTGTATAACTATGACGTTTTTGTGATGTAATGCAAACGATAATATTTTATAACTATTAACAATGATGTATTATTTTGCAAAAGCAGTCATTAATATATGAAATGGTTTTAAATTATTCTGCTACGATGTTTTTCATAGATGTAAATGTATATTTTATGTTGTATGTGCGATGATTGTCCAACTGTGAGCGTCCCGGGATCGGGGCGTTACATAACTCCTCAACAAAACGGTGTTGCTGAGAGGAGAAATAGGATACTTATTGAGGCTGCTCGAAATATGTTAGTTGTTTCAAAGCTGCCTCTAACAATCTGGGCAGAGGCAGTCAGCACTGCATGCTATGTGTAGAGCAGAGTTCTTGTAGTTATGCCACATGGAAAATCCCCTTATGAGCTATGGAACAAGAGGCCACCGTTCATTGGTTTTTTTAGGTCCTTTGGTAGTAGGTGTACAATACTCAACACAAAGGAAAATTTGGCAAAATTTCCTAAAATGTTGGATGATGCCATCTTTGTTGGATATTCCTCTAAGTGTATTGCCTATAGAGTTTACAACATTAAAAATCAACAATTTGAAGAATCTTCCAACATCGTTGTAATGAGCACACTCCTTGTGTTAAGGGGGAATGTACCTGATCATATTTTTTATTTTGAGTTGTTTCCAAAATATTTAAACCTTCTTGTGAGAATGTTTTAGCTGGAACAGGTACTCAAAGTGATTCTGATGATTACCAACTGTTTGGGTTTCCCAGACCTCTTCCAAGTTCTCCACGAGTTGCTGAAAATCAAGTTCCCACAATTGGCAGATCTAATAGCATATCTATCTCAAGAACCAGTGGAGCTTCAACAAGTTGTCAACAAAGTGAGCTCCAAAACTCATCCGGTGACAATGCACAACACCAAGCTAATGATAGTAGCATTTGGAAGGAACAAGCAACTGTAAATGCTGCTTCACAGCCAAACGATATTGATGTTGTCTCTTCTTCATTCAATCAGTCCTCTTTGAATGAATGTGAGACATCAGCTGGGGCAAGTGTTCAAAACCCTGTGCAAAACTTTACCAAGTTGGATCTATCCATGCAACTGGATGTGATCCCTAGGCTCAGGATTCACAACACTCACCCAATTGAGAACATCATTGGAGATGTCCTTGAAGGTGTGAGAACAAGGGGACAAACCCACAATGGGAATGTCTGCTTGTACTCATGCTTCCTACCTCATATGGAGCCAAAAAAGGTGGAAGAAGCCTTAAAAGATACTAGTTGGGTTGAATCAATGCAAGTGGAATTGATTCAATTCAAGAGACAAAAGGTTTGGAACCTATGTCCACTACCATCTCGTCAAGTACCCATTGGCACTAAGTGGGTATTTAGGAATAGGAGAGATGATAGATGCTTGATCATTAAGAACAAGGCAAGCCTGGTAGTTTAAGGATACACACAGGAGAAGGGAATTGATTACACTGATGTCTTTGCACCTGTTACAAGACTTGAGGCAGTGGGGATCTTTCTTGTTTATGCAGCATCCAAGAACTTTACAGTATACTAGCTTGATGTCTAGTGTGCTTTTCAATACGGGGATATAGACAGGGACGTCTATGTGTGCCAGCCTTAAGGAGACCCACAGCACCCCAACTATGTGTGCAAGCTGGATAAAGCTCTTTATGGGTTGCACCAGGCACCTAGGCTGTGTTATGAGAATTTGTCTATGTCTCTCCTAAAGAATGGTTACACCAAAGATACCATTGGTAAGACCTGATTCATAAGAAAGTCTAGGAAAGACATTTTTTCCGTACAAGTCTATGTTGATGACATCATATTTGGTTCCTCAAATGACCAAACGTGTAAAGACTTCGAAAGCATTATGAAAAAGTTTGAGATGAGTTCTATGGGAAAAATGGACTTTTTCCTTGGAAATCTAGTAAAATAGAAGAAAGATGGGTTCTTTATCAATCAATCTAACTATGTTAAAGACATTATAGAAAGATTTGATATGAAAATTGCAAGCCAGCAAAGACTCCTATACCCAGAAATCACAATCTTTGTCCTGACTCTGAGGGGGAGGATACTGATCAACATCAGTATAAAGAAATTATTGGATCTTTGATGTATCACACAACAAGTAGACCTGATATCATGTTTGCAACTTGCATCTGTGCAAGATATCAGGCTGCACCAAAGGTGTCTCACATAGTTGCTGCCAAGAGAATCCTTAGATACCTCAAAGGAGCACCTAAACTGGGTCTCTGGTATCCAAGGAACAAAAACTTCAATCTCTATGGCTACACTGATAGTGACTATGGTGGCTGTAACATAAACAAGAAATCAAGATCAGCAGGATGCTTGGTGGAAGGATCATCTCATGGCAATGCTAGAAGCAATCTTATGTCTCAACATTAACTGTTGAAGCTGAATACATTGCTGCTACTGGTTGCTATGCCCAACAGCTATGGATTCAAAATCAGATGCTAAACTATGGATCCAACTTCATGAGGACACCTATCCATATTGACAACAAGAGTGCCATTTCTATTACAGAAAATCCGGTCAAGCACTACAAGACAAAGGATATCGACATCAGGTATCAATTCATTAGAGATATTCATGAGAAAAACTTGATTAAACTAGTCAAAGTTAACTCAAATGAACAATATGTTGATTTGTTCACTAAAGAATTTGATGAACAAAGATTTAAGTATTTATTACAGGTATTGGGATGGTCAACATAGATTAGTTTATCTCCTTTAAAAACCTTTTCAAAATATGTCTTGTCATTGTCAATACAATCTAAGCCATGTATAAAAGGTTTTTTTTCAAAAATTTGTTAAGTACGAGTTTTTCCGAAGAGAAATTAATCCTCGGAAGGTGTCTTATGTATCTTCCGAAGGAAAATTCATCCAAGATAATTTCATCTTCCGAAGATTTTTTAACCTTGGAGGAGTATTTGATGCTATATCCAATTAACTTCCGAAGCTTGAAAACTTCTTCACTCAGAAGACCTTCTTACTCTCGGAAGTACATTTCTCTTAGGATAAATTTACCTTCGGAAGGAAGTTTGGCTTCAGAAGAAGATTACTCTCGGAAGAGCTTTTACTCTCGGCAGAAAGCTTTACAGTGTAACGGAAATCTTTTGTTCCCCAGTCTGTAAAAGGGTAAAGATTTTATTAATGATGTCAGAATATTTTAAATGGATTTAAACTTACTGCCCTTGTCACATCATACCCCAAACCATCACTTTACCTTATCCATATTCCATTTCACCCATTTACATACTTCTGACCTACTCCTTTAATCTTTTTACTAATTTTACAGCCCTATGTTTCTTTGATCTTCAGTTTTACTCCCTATTCAACTTATTTTGTCAGTAACTTTCTCAACAATGGCACTAAACCCCCAGCAGAACCAAGTCGCACTCCTTGACTCCTCCAAGGATGCTGACTTCTCTAAAATTATACAGTTCCTAAACCAGTCCACTTATTATACTGCCCTAATCGTTAACCCCACCGTTTACTTAAACCACATGGTAGAGTTCTAGGGAAATGCTCAGATTGACTACCTGAACGGAGTTAGGGTCATTAGGTCAAAGGTTTGCGACCAAGAATTGGTCATATCCGAACAAACCATCAGGGAGGATCTAGAGCTCCATGATGAGGGTTCTCCTACTGAATTTCCCAAAATAGACTTAGACAACACATATACTCAGATTGGATATGGTGGCGATGTGAGCAGATCAACCGTTTACAATTTCAATTTCTCCTACAATTGGAAGTTTCTGCTTCACATGGTCCTTCAATGTTTGTCACAAGTTCGGGGGATGGGATCAAGTTCCTTATGATTTGGGATGCCCTGTTCATAGGTTGGTAAAGGGTCTTAGATTTACCTAATCAAGATTTGTGCTGAACAATCTCAGTGGAAATCTTTAAAAGGAAACATTCTACATGTATCCCAGGTTTGTTCAACACATAATCAACTATGAGCTAGAACATAGTAAGCTTGTCTGTGCAGCTACTCTTCCTATCCCTCAACTAGGGAAGAATAGAAGTTGCTGAGAAGAAAACTGGTGACTCTACAGGACACTAGGAAGGGTGACATGTTACCATCTCAACCCCTTGTTCCTAGAAAGAAAATAGTCCAGTAGAGGTTCGTAGACTCTTCTTTTAACTTTGTTGTGGAAAGAGGGAATTATGAAATCAACAGGCTTAATGCCTCTTCTCTGCTACACTTAAACATATTTGACATTGCTGGTTGAAGGCCCTGAACTAGAACCCATAGTTTGATAGGAGTATGATTACATCTCCCGTAAACTAACTCTCTTCAGAGGGACACAACAAAGGGTGCATGTCATTAAAAGCAACAGACTGCATCTTCTATCTATGAATGACTTGTACAAACTTCTCAGTACCACATCAGGTAAGAATAAAGAGACAGATAAGTATCTTCTCTCTTTGGTGTTGAAGGTTCTTAGAAGTAGAAATGTTGATACATATGTCCCTAGTTTATGTGCTTAATGTAAAAATCTGTCATGGCTTACGTGTTTGTAACGAAACAATGTAATAATATATGATTTGTGCTTTGATGTTTACTTATATCAGATTCATATATATAAACTCATTATATAGGTTTGAAGTTGTTATATGATGATTCATGCTAATGGACCATACTTATGGACCATACGCATGAATAAATCATGCTAATGAACTAGTCGCACGACTGAACCAGACGACTGGATCAGTCGTACGAGTGAGACATGAGATTGACTCACTCGCACGACTGAACTTTCAGTCGTGCGTATGAATCAGTCGCATCGGTCAGTCGCACGACTGAACCATACTAATGGTTCAATCGCACGAATGAAGACTGCAAACCTATAAATACCACTTAATTCGTGGAATAATGGGACTTTTGACACATACTCATAACCTAGCTGTCCAGAGTGTCCAGAAAGCCTATTCCAAGTTCATAGTTCGCATCTGATCTTTGTCTACTCGTTCTTAACGTTTCTTTAATCGTTAGCTTGAACGGGATTGCGTACACTAATTGGATCGCCAATCAAATAGGATTCCGCACTATTTGATCTAGTTTCATGCATTATCAGTTAGTATTCTGTCGTACACAGTCATAACAAGTGGTATCAAAGCTTTGGCTCTTGATTTTGCGTGTGATTCGATTAGTCTCGGTGTAAAAATCACATTTTTCATTCAAAGGAGTCACCTTTTTGAGTAAAACAGTATTTTCGACGTCTCCAGGTCTCAAAGTTTACGTTTTTCAGCATACGGCAGATTAGGGTTCTTGAAAATTTGTGTTTTTGTGCCAAAGTGTCAAAAACCTTTGATTTTTCAAAAACAGCAGCCTTCAGTCGCACGATTAGTTTAATCGCACGACTGAACTCAATCGCACACCCCATTTGTACGATTGAAATCAGTCGCTCACTCATTCGTATCACTGAACAACCCCGTTCGCTTGTCTCCAATTGCACACTCCATATGTACGACTGAATCCAATCACACGATTGAATTCATTTGCACACTTCAATCGCATACCTCATCCGCACGACTAAACAATTCCAGTCGTTTGAGTCCATTCGTCCATTTCAATAGCACGACTGAATTCAATCGCACGATTGAATGCATTCGCACCCCTCATTCGCACGAGTGATCCATACGTATAGTCCATTCGCACGAGTGAGCCACTCTAGTTTTAAAGTTCAAAAGTTAAAGAGATGGAAGATCAGCTCTCTGCTTTTACTGCCGAAAGGGACTCTCGCATCCAGAACCTTCTGCTTCTGGAAAATGAAATTGGGAATCACAATAAACCACCAAAACTTATAACATTAGATGATTACCCACATTGGAAATAGAGGTTCGAGATCTATCTAAATGGAGTTGATCCCAATCCTTGGGAATCCATTGAGACAGTTTATAGTATGTCAGTCGGTGCTGATGATGTTAACCTAACTTTGGGTGGTACGACTGACAACCAGAAAGCTAAGTACAAAGCTGAAAAGAAGGTGTATGCCCTGTTGACCCAGTCGATACCGAAAGATATCTTTCATCAGTTTCTGAGAACAAACAGGCGAAAAAGTTATGGGAAGCTTTGGAGAAAAGATATGATGGGAATGCAATGTTAAAGGCTTTAAAGGCAAAGGCTCTCAAGAAGGAGTTTGATAACTTCTCCTCAATAGGAAAAGAAAGCTTGGACGATATTATCGACAGATTCTACCATCTGATTAGTGAGTTGCACTCTCATGGGGTAACAACGTCTATGGAAGATAAAGTGTCAAGTTTTGCAGATGGTTTGCCAGAGAAATAGGACTCGTTTGTGTCTAATTTGAGACAGAACGATATTTTTGCAAAGTTGGATATAAATGATTTCATAATGAAGTTAAGAGAGGAAGAACTGAGAATGAAGTGCGGGTCATAGAAAGGATCCTACGACCAGAATCCTTCACTTTATAACTCATCTCCCACTCCAACCAGTTCAGGAGCACCACTTCAAACTGCCTTTGTGTCTAGTTCAACAGCTCCTTCTCAAACCACTGCTTCAGGATCAGAAATGTCAGCGTCATCTTGCACCCAATATATAGTACCTGAAGCCAATGCTACTAAGTTGAAGACCAAGAATCTCGGTAATATCACAGTGGAAGTTGCAAAGGAGCATATGGATCTTCTAGCAGCTATTGTCCATTCCTATGATGGTCTAGTTGCTAGGAAGATTGGCAATTGCCATCTTGCAGATGAAGATTACGAGTAGGTGGACGGAAATGAACTAGAGAGAATGGATATCATGTGGGCCTTGGCGAGTGCTGTCAGAAGGGCGAAAAAGTTTGTGAAAAAGACAGGATAGAATTTAGTAGCCACAAAACACACAACCTTTGGTTTCGACAAAACCAAATACCTGCTTTAATTGTGGTGAAAAGGGGCATTTCAAACGTGAATGTGTAAAGCCAAAGAAAACAGGTAACGGAAATCCGTTCTCAACTTTCAACCGTCAAGACAAAGACAGGAGTGGAACTACATCTTCAAGCAAAGAGACAAAGGCCTTGACTGCTCAAGGTGACGAAGGGCAGGACTGGACCTTCCGTTTTGTGTCTCCGGGTGAATCAAGCATTTCCTGTGTCGAGGGATCGGATGATGGCTCTGCGAGTGAAGGTGAAATCACATTTGAACAAGTAATGTTAGATAACAAAGAAGCAGTGAATGTGGTAAATCACCTGGCTGAAGAAGAACTCAGAATGACATGTTTAGAATCTCCAGCATCCGAAAAGTCTAACTCTGCATTGTTGGCTGACTCAACTAATTCTTCACAGGTAAGTACGAAAGACCAACTTTTTGAAAAACATGCTTGTATTGAATGTAACAAATTTAGAGAAAGCATTGATTTGAAATTTGCTAGGTTATTAGACCACAATGATAACTTAGTAAATGATTTACAACTGTGCACAGAAGATTTTCGTATTTTAAAACAAAATGAGTGCAGTTACAAAGAAAAAATAGAACTTTTAGGTAAACAACTAGGGGAAACTAAGGTTGTTGCTTTTAATCAAGCTAATGATATAAAGTTTTATTTAAACTCTTTGGAAGAAATAAAGAAAGAAAAAGCAGTTTTAGAAGTCGAGGTAAATTCTTTAATACAAAAGCTGCATAGTTGGACCAGTTCTTCTCACATAGTTCAACACTTAGTGAAAGAATGAAAAAATGGGGAAGGGTTGGGTTACAAAGTAGTTCCACCACCACATGAGATCATGTTAAATACAAAATGTAGACCTGTAAATAACAACCTAATTAAGAATCATGTGGTGTCCACTCCTCTGGTTAGTGATCCTGATTCCACTGGTAAACCGGTGAACTTTGTCACTAAACAGAAGGAGTCTACTTTCAAATCAAAAGGAAAGATGCCCATTGAAAATTTGGATAATCAATTTGAAAAGGTTAATGAAAAGTCAGGTTCACACATGTCTACTTCTGAACCCAAAATGACCAAATCAGTTAACCAAACACGTGCTTCACGTCAAAGTCCAAATAAACTACAGGCTAAAGATGTTAAGAATGTGCAAACAATTAATTTTGTTAAAGAAGTAGAAACATCTAAACGAGTAGTGACCAAATCCAACCAGACTCATGTCACACCTGTATCACACTCAACTCAACATAAACAGTTTCCTCAACATGCAGAAGGGAGATCATGCTACAGTTGTGGAAAGAGAGGACACATTTCTTCTAATTGTCCTTATTATCAGACTCCCAGACAGAAAATTGAACTTTATGATACAAAACCAAGTTCTTCGAAAAGGAGTTCTATTACTCCACCAAAGAGAATTAATGAACAATGTTCAAACTGTAAGCTAGTCGTCTGTTTATCACAAACAAGCCTTACACAAAACCGGCTTATGGAAAGAAAAGTCAAGTCCATTGTCTGATAATGAGAACAATAAGAAGAATGATATGCCCTCACCCTCAAATGGACAGTGGGTTGAGTTTATGATGTGTGATTCCTCTTGGTCACCCAAGCCAGTTAAGGCTTGGGTCCCAAACCTAAACTGATCATTTCCTTTTAATGCACAGGGTGTCCGTTAGAGTGCTATCACAAATACCTGGATTGTTGATAGTGGGGCGTCTAGGCACATGACCAGGAACCTGTCTCTCCTTTTTAATGTCAAACAAATTAAAGGGAGACGTGTATCATTTTCTAGAAATAAAGGAGGATACATCACCGCTCAAGGCGAAGTGGGAAACCAGAAAGTCAAGTTTGATAAGGTCAACTACGTTCAACAACTACAGAATAACTTGCTTTCAGTCTCCCAGATCTGTGACAAACGATTCAAAGTTGTTTTTGACAACAAGAAGTGCTACGTATTGAAGAAGGATTGCATTATCCCGGTGGACAAAATCTTAATGTCAGCTTCAAGATATATTGACTTATATGTCTTGGATCTATCAAAAGCCTCCACAACCGATCATAAAGTTCAATGCTTCTTGTCAAAAGCAATAGAGAGGGACTCAATCTCCTGGCATAGGAGAATAGGACACATCAATCCATGGAAGATGAATCATCTGATCCAGAATGATTTAGTGAATGGAGTAAATGTCAAGAATTTTCAACGTTTGGATTTTTGTGTAGCGTGTAACAAAGGTAAACATACCAAGAATTCTCAGAAGGCAAAGAAAGTAAATTCCATTGACCTGCCTCTCGAACTTCTACACATGGATCTGTTTGGTTCTGTCAGCACAAAAAGCAATCGCTGGTGATTTGTACTGTTATGTAGTCACTGATGATTACTCAAGATTCTCTTGGGTGATGTTTCTGAAATCCAAATCAAAGACATTTGAATATTTCAAACAGCTGGTAACTACATTGGAATCACTTTACAAGCTGAAAGTGAGACAGATTCGATCAGACAACGGCACGGAGTTCAAGAACCAGTGGATGGAGGCGTTCTGCAAAGAGAAAGGAATTTTACACCAGCTCACATCTGCATACACTTCCCAAATGAACGGAGTTGCTGAACGAAAGAACAGGAGCTTGATAGAGACAACAAGAACAATGCTAGCCGACTCGAAACTACCTATTCAATTCTGGAATGAGGCGGTGGCTAATGCTTGTTACATGCTCAATCGAGTCTTAGTGGTCAAACGACATGGGAAAACATGTTATGATCTGCTCCCGCGACGTAAACCAAACTTGGAGTATCTAGAACCATTTGGCGCACCGTGCATGTTGCTGAAGAAAACTCAGACTGGGAAGTTTAGTGAGAAGGTAGAAGAAGGTATCTTTCTCGGATACAGCATACCAGACAAGAGATTTATAACAACTCAACGGGTCAGGTAGAAGTGTGGTGCAATGTTGATGTTCAAAGATACACCACCCCCTACTGGAAAAGGACCCTCATTCTTCTTTGACTATGATGGATTCTTCAAATCCTTCAATCTACCGCCTTCTCCCACTGATGATGAGCTTTCTGCGAGGATGATGTACGATGTTCTGAACACTCCTCTACAAAGACTTGACATCAAAGGCTCCATTAGATGATACTTCTAGCCTTTCAAGGGGAGAGCTTGAAGTAAGTGATTCTTCTTCTGAAGATGAAGTAGTTGAGACTGAAAATGTGAATCAGGAAGAACAGGTTCCCACCAATGAAAGTACATAAGCATCAAATCCTGATGCCTCTGACACTTCGGAACCTCATACTCCAACAGGTTCAGATACTGAAGTTGTGGCTCACAATCTGGATAATAAGGTAGTTGTTCCCACCACTCCTGGATCCCGGATAAATGTTTATCATCCTTTGGACAATGTCATTGAAGATGTTCGCTCAGGAGTACAAACCAGAAATCAGCTATACTCGGCTGATTATGCCTCAGTTATGGAAAAAGGATATCTTCACGATGGTGCATATCGATGTTTTGTGTCTCAATTTGAGCCAAAATATGTGAGTGAAGCCCTAAAAGATGAGACATGGGTCAATGCAATGCAAGAAGAACTCCTACAGTTCAAGAAGTTAGGAGTATGGACCCTTGTGGACAGACCAAAAGGTGCTAAGGTGATTGGCACGAAATGGGTCTTGAAGTGCAAGAAAGATGATCAAGGGGTCATAATTCGGAATACGGCTCGGATTGTAGTTCAAGGATTCAGACAAGTCGAAGGCATTGACTACAATGAAGTGTTTGTACCTGTGGCTCGAATGGAAGCAATCCGTATCTTTCTAGCCTATGCATCCTACATGAAGATCAAAGTTTATCAATTGGATGTGAAAAGTGCCTTCCTTCATGGTGAAATCCGTGAGACCGTCTACGTCAGTCAACCCGAAGGATTCGAGGATCCTTATCATCGGGACAGAGTTTACAAGCTGGACAAGGCTCTCTACGGGCTCCATCAAGCCCCTTGAGCATGGTATGAGAAACTCTCAACTCATCTGGTGAAACATGGTTTTCGCAGAGGAGTGATTGACTGTACATTGTTCATCAAAGAAAAATATGGCGACTTACTGCTGGTACAGATATATGTTGACAATATAATCTTCAGTTCCAAGAAAGAAGAATTATGTAATGAATTTAAATCTATAATTAAAGCAGAGTTTGAGATGAGTGCAATGGGGGAGATGAAGTTCTTCCTAGGACTACAGGTGGATCAGACACCAAAAGGAATCTTCTTGCATCAGACTATATATGTAGGGGACATCCTCAGTCGATTTGACATGGATAATGCTTCAGCTGCTGGAACTCCACTTGTCACGAATCATGACGTGGCACCCGACGAAAATGGTGATTTGGTTGATGCTACAATGTATAAAGGAATGATCGGATCCCTTATGTATCTCACGGCGTCTCGTCCTGATATCATATATGCCACGTGTCTTTGTTCAGGATATTAGGCAAAACCAAAAGTAAATCATCTCATTGCTGTGAAACGGATTTTTCACTATCTGAAGGGTACTCCAACACTCAGGTTGTGGTATCCTCATGATGATGATTTTGAGCTTACAGCATATAGTAAGTCGGATTATGGTGGTTGCAAGATGAATTACCAGTCAACATCTGTAGGATGTCAATTTATTGGAAGACGGTTAGTCACCTGGCAGTGTAAGAAGCAAACATCTGTTTCTCTGTCAACTTGTGAAGCTGAATACGTTGCTGCTGCAAGTTGCTGTTTCACAGATCATTTGGATTCAAAAACAAATGCGCGACTACGGTTTGCAATTCTCTAAAACTCCTATTTATGTTGAAAATTCTGCTGCTATTGCTATCACCAAAAATCCAGTCCAACATCCTAAAACTAAACACATAGGTATTAAATATCACTTTATACGTGACTGTTTTGAAAAGAAATTAATCGATGTTGTTAAAATTAATACGGATTTTCAACGCGTTGACCTCTACACAAAAGCATTTGATAAACCGCGGTTTTTATATCTTTTAGAGGTTAATGGCATGAAAAAGAAAAGTGATGTGATTCTAGAAGACAAAAGTGCGTAGTCCGACAAGTTTTTTTTTTCTTTTTATTTTCTTTTATTTTTTTTATTTTCCTGTCTATTAAAATCCAAAATCAAAAAAGATTTTCGGTTTTAGAATTTTAGGGGGAGAATAGGTTAGCTTAGTATTTAATTCGTGCATTATTTAATTATTTAAGAAAAAGACGAGGGAGGAGTGCAGATTAGCTAAAAGAAATGTAATCAAATCAGTTTGTGACAGGGAAATGATAGTACATAGGGAACAAATGTTTGTGACCTCAAAAGCACGTAAATGATTAAGATGCAAAATTCAAAGTATAAATCTGAGAAGTCTAAGCAAAATAAAAGGAAAAATGATAGTAAAACTAGTATGCTACTGAGGTAACATAGAGAAAGTAGACCTAGAGGTTGCTAGTCCATAGTATGATGTGTCGTTAGATTCAACACAATAGATGAGTAGACCTCACTGGTGATTTAAATTCAAACTAAGTTGGTCAACTTGTTGTGGGTTCCCATCTTATCCCTGGTTTACACAATCAACGCATTTCCGATAAGGGGTGACGAGCAAAATAAACACCACAAATGTGTGTGGATGACCATAAAAATTGAGCAATGCACATGAAAAAAAGGTTAAGCGCAATCAAGCTAATGACTAATGTTGTTGGTGCGTTACGTGCAAAAAGAATAAAAAAACGCTCTCACAAGAAGATAGGTTGTGTGCCTCTCTGTTGTGCGATGGCACTGTCCTAAGGATAAGCATAACCTAAATATTCTAGAATTCATTGTTGTTTGCGCCTCTCTACTGTGCGATGGCACTGACCTGAGGCTTGGCATCTCTTTGAAAGGTCTTAGAATAGTTTCTTCTTGTCAAATACATGTAGACCGCTCAAAAATCTCCTGAGGAATGGTGATTACCATATAGGCGTGGGATCCACAAATGCTTATTAAAATAATTAAACCTTAACTCATCACCAATGTGTGTCAAAAATCTGTGTATGGATTTAAGAGGACAAGTATACCGACAATCATCGTGAGCTGCACTTCTTGAAAGTCAAAATCATTGTGTGCATCTTATAGCTCTAGTATGATTTCCTAAAACTGCTGTTGACTCTCGGTCAAAACAAGAATCGAGCATCAAAAGGTTTTATGAAAATGTCCCAAAATGATTTTGGTATACCTGTATGATTCCATAATGAATCGTTCTAGAAATGATCAAATTAACTTGAAGCTGAGCTGTCCAGAATGAAAAATCTAAGATTTTAATCTACCTCAAATCAAAAAAATACCAAAATATGTCTTGTTATGTTTTTAAATTTCTATGTTGTTTGAATATATTTATTTTTAGTTATTTGGTAGGTATAAGTCCGACTATACAACTGGATTCAATCTGTGAATCACTCACTAAAAGGGGTCACGCCTGAGGTGACCAATTGGTTTTTAAATTAAAAGGGTCACATCTGAGGTGACCAATCAGTTTCAAACTAAAAGGGGTCATGTCTGAGGTGACCAATTAGTTTTAAATTAAAAGGATCACGTCTGAGGTAATCACATAAGGTTTAAGTTAAAAGGATCACGTCTGAGGTGATCAACAGTTTTTCAAATTAAAAGGTCATGTCTGAGATGATTATCGGTCATAACGTCTTATCAATAGTTAACAGGTAAAGTGTTTGAAAGTGTATGAGGTCAAACTCATAAGTCTGAGCCATTCGCACGACTGGACCATAAGTATGGACCAGTCGCACGATTGGATCAGGAGTATGAGCCAATCGCACGATTGAACCATACGTATGGACCAGATGTACGATTGGACCATAAGCATGGGTCAATACATGCGATTGGATCACCAGAATGAACCAATCACAAGAATGGATGTGACCGACTGAGCCAGTCGCACGAATGAAGCGTGCGAATAGGTCCAATCGCACAACTAAAGGTAAACTCAGTATAAATCGAGGGGAGTCAGTCGCACATTCTCATCACTCCTCAATCGATCTCAAGTCGCACGAAAGCACCGTTACTCTGCCAAAATTTCGTTTCATTGATTTAGCATCTTGTTTGTGATTCTAACGTGTACTCTCTGCATCTATAGGTAATAACAGACTAAAATCGACTTCAATGTCCGGTTTTATCAAGCCCTAATGACCAAAATTGCTCAAAACAAGAAGTTAAACAAACTACTGAAAATAAACCACTAAAATGGAATTAATCGTTAATTTAAATAGTATTAGGTGTTATTTTGAGTGTTTGCGAGTCTAATAAGCCAAAACACAACGTTTAACATCAAGTTTAGACAAAGATTTGAATTTAAAGTGTCAAACAGAGCTTCATGCGAATGGATATGCTGATGAACCTCAATCGCACGTATGAGCTAGGCGTATGATTCAATCGCACAAATGAACCAAGCGTGTGAGTTCAGTCGCACGACTGGTTCAACCGCATGGGACAGTATACGACTAAGCTCAGTCGCAGGCTCAATCGTACGACTGAGCTCAATCGCACGACTAAGATTCAGTTGCATTATCCATTCGCATGAGTAAACAAAATGATTCAAGTTCATTAAAATTCAAATGTCATCAATTTACTCAAATTCTAACGTATATATTTCTTGTGTTGCAGCAATATGGCTGAACGATGGATAATGAACACCAAGCACAACATATGTGCGCAGGTAGATGCTTTCTGAAGATGAAGTACACTGGGGACATCAATGCAGGTTTGCTCAACAAGAGAAACTTGTGCCCCATTTCAGGTGCTTAGTTCATGTCATTCGTAAGTGCATAGCGTCAAGGAGAGGAGGAATTGATGAGATGTCTGACCAAATCCAGAAGGCATACGTAGCACTTATTTAAACCACCTGTTCAAGTGCTCTCACATGATCTTTTCCCACTTGATGGAGAGGAAGAAGACGATGTTTTTGGACAGAGATGGGAATAATGCTATGCAAATGGGTGGTGGTATGGATGATGAAGATTCTCAAGAAGCTAACGAGGTTATGTCACTTAATGTATAAGATGTTGATGCTTATTGGCTCCAGTGGAATATCTCTCAGGCTTATGAACAGCAGATTGATCCACAACAGAGCCAAAAGCTTGCTAAAGAAGTACTAAAGATCCTAGAAGATGGTGATGACCGTGCAGTTGAAACTAAGCTCCTGGTGCATTTGTAGTGTGATACTTTCAGCCCGATCAAGTATCCTTTAAGGAACTGGTTCAAGATGGTGTGGTGTACTCGTCTGGCTCAAGCTGAAAAGACTACAAATCAAGACAAAAGTAATGATTAGATGTTTATGTATTTGAAACTTTTGTACTTAAATTATTTGTTACATTAATGTAATTAATGATTATCTATGTTTATCTATGTTTAAATGTCTTGATTAACTACTAATGATTGATGTGTTAAATGTTTAAATCAAGCAGATAAAACTTCACAGCAAGATGAATACGATATTGCTCGCCTTCAGCAAATCAAGTCTCAATTCACCATGATTCTTGATTTGCAAGGAACCGTGAGAAGGTCAGTGAGCTACACTCCCGAAGAAGGAGAAATTATACACGATCTGACCGACGAGCAACTTGCTGAGATGTTCAGACTGAATCCTGACGAGCTCGCCAAAGACGCTCCAAAGGTCGATTTTATAAGTGATGATGAGCTGAACGATGTTGATGAAATAGAGATAGAGGATGTCACGTCTAATTACTATCAAGAGTACACTGACCAAGAGGGAAATGTGATCCCCAACATGGGTGACACTCTCGGCAGTGCTACATTTGAAAAACTGGATGAAATGGAGAAAGAAAAAGGTAAGGATGAAAGCCAAGCCCAAGCATCGGATGCAGATGTTGATATAAATAAGGCTGAATGGGCAGCTTGTTTTGCTGAAATAAGAGCCCAGCGCATAGCTCCAAAGCAAAATGCCTACACCAAACTCTACAAAGTCAAGAAACATCAGAAGGTGTCTGGCAAGATCATAGAGTGGGCGTATTTTGAGGACTTAAATGTTTATGCCGTAAAAAGGGAGAAGGGAATAGAGTACTTCAGGTATCTTTATGATCTGAAGACTCTCCCAGGCTTTGAGCTCAACCAACTGGCATGCTTAAATCTGCTGTATGCTGATCCTAGAAAGATGTCAGGTTGGTTTGAAGCTGCATTAAAGAAGGAATACCACACCAGGTGGGTAAACTTCAGACCTCAACAACCGAAGAGGTTTATTCGCAAGTCTGAGGTGGATCCCAAATCTGGAAAGCCTAAAGTAGTGTTGAAGTGGAGTCCCCCGCGCACGATGTCGAAGATTCCCTTACAAGAAATGCCTCAGGACTTCACTCCACATTTCAAATGGTGGTATTATGACTGGAGGACGGGTGAAGCGGTCGTAGTTCTAAACAAAGAGGACAAAATGCAAACTATCAGGGTATTTGACCCAATGTGGCTTACCAACTTGTCAGCTGAAGATCTCTACACTTTAAACAAGTGGCCACTGTTCTATGACGCGCAGGATATTATACAAGCTCTCCAATTCCAGAATGTGATACGGCTCTGCTAGCGTTTGAAATACACGCAGGAGTCACAAGAGAGGAGAAGTACAAGAGGTTTGAGGAGCATATGAAGGATGTCAGACATTAGAGTAAACTAGGTCCAAGGAGGAGTTTGTTGATACATATGTCCCTAGTTTATGTGCTTAATGTAAAAATCTGTCATGGCTTACGTATGTGTAATGAAACAATGTAATAATATATGATTTGTGCTTTGATGTTTATGTAAGGGTTCCTATAAGTCTGATACAGCCAAAACATCCAAAGTCTCTCTACAAGCATGCACTAAAGAACAGAAGTAGAAATGCTTCGGAAGTTTTACACCATGCACTAGAAATATCTAAGTGCAAAATATTCCGAAGCCAATGCCAACATCTTTCGAAGCCAAAAGTGAAGTCTTTCGAAGCTTCAAAGACAAAGTCTTCCAAAGCCAAAGAGTGAAGACAGATTTCTTTCGAATACTTTTAGAGATATGACTTTATCTGATGTACTTTACCATAAAGCTGGACCACCTTTCCGCTGCAACTCTGTAAAGTCAACAACTTACATGAGTTGGTGAAAGGTCCATGCTTTTGGTAACTGTACATTGAGGTCTTGAGTCCATGCTTTCTACTCTATGTACTTTTATCCTTTTTGTAATATATTAGGATGTGAGTTATGGCATGTAATAGTCACAAGTCAAAAGGCAGATATGCCTTTTGACTCTACATTTGATTTTGTAGTTGTCTAGTTAATGTCGGGTGAATTCCACTTAGCTCATCTGGTAACTCCAACATATAAGCCACCTCTCCTACTCGAGCAATGATTCGGAAAGGGCCTATGTACCTCGGGCTCAACTTGCCCCGCTTTTGGAAACGAATGATACCCTTACAAGGGTAGACCTTCAACATAACCCGGTCATCCACCTGGAATTCAATCGGTCTGCGTCGTTTATCAGCTAATGACTTCTGTCTATCTTTGGTTGTCTTCATGAAGGCCTTGATCCTTTCAAGCTTCTCAGTCGTAGCTTCGATTACCTCGACGCTCCCTAACTCCTTCTGACCAATATTACCCCAACACACGGGTGTTCTGCATCTCCTACCGTATAGCATCTCACAAGGAGGCATGCCAATACTGGCATGATAACTGTTGTTATATGAGAACTCAGCTAACGGTAAGTGGTCATACCAACTTCCTCCAAAATCGATAACACAAGCGCGAAGCATATTCTCCAACGTCTGAATGGTCCTTTCGAACTGACCATCTGTCTGGGGATGATAAGCCGTGCTGATATGTAACCTCGTCCCCATCGCGTCGTGGAATTTCTTCCAAAATTTAGATGTAAATCGGGTGTCACGATCAGACACAATAGACAACGGCACACCATGACGAGTTACAATTTCCTTGATGAATAGATCGGCCAACTTCTCAGATGAATATGTCTCGCGGATCGGCAGGAAGTGAGCACTCTTCGTCAAACGGTCAACTATCACCCATATGGCATCATACCCTTTCGGAGTACGTGGTAGCTTCGTAATAAAATCCATGGTGATGTACTCCCACTTCCATTCCGGTATATCCAAAGGTTTGATCTTCCCATATGGCTTCTGATGCTCGGCCTTCACTTGTAAACAAGTAAGACATTTACTCACATATTCCACTACGTCACGCTTCATACCCGGCCACCAATAATCTTTCTTCATGTCTTGGTACATCTTTGTAGCACCGGGATGAATAGAGTACCGAGTCTTGTGAGCTTCATCCATAATCTTCACCCGTAGATCCCCAAAACGAGGAATCCACATCCGTCCAAATCGGGTTCTAACACCAAGTGTGTTTTCACCCAACTCCGCGACGATACCTCTCATTCTTTCAGAGTTAAGATGATCTTCTTTCAATGCATTATCTTGAAACTATTTGACTTGCTTCATCACATCCGAGGTCATGATCAACTGGTATACTTTCACCCGAATCGGCTCGGGTCTCTCCTTTTGGCTAAGGGCATCCGCCACCACGTTGGCTTTGCCCGGATGGTAATGGATCTCGCAATCATAGTCCTTTATGAGCTCCAACCATCTCCTTTGCCTCATGTTCAAATCTTTCCACTCGAAGAAGTACTTCAAGCTATTGTGGTCAGTGAAGATGGTGCACTTCGTCCCGTAGAGATAGTGCCTCCAAATCTTTAACGGTAAAGCCCTGTTCCCGGGACGCCTACAGTTGGTCATTCATCGCACGTAAAACATGATATTATATTTCACTTTCATAATATCATTTTACATTTCATTACAAAAGCATGATGAATATTGGATGCCATCCATAATACGCTGAGTAGCCGCCCCGTGCCATCCTCAGCAACATACCTGCCAACTGGAAACACATCAAAGTCAGCGTTGTTGAGTGAGTTCTAGTTTTAAATAAAACATACTTTACTTCTTTTATAAAACCATTCATTACTTTAGTAAGCGATCACACAATATACATACACATAGATAATATCATTATTATCTTAATCCTTCATTCATACTTTAACTTATGTTAGATAATAGGTTCTTACTTTCATTCATTCGTTAATTATTAGTACCTTTTTTCTTTACATCAAACCATAAAGTTTACCCTTCTGTTCATGGTACTGGACCTAGGCCTATCGTAGACCTTTTATAACGGTGCACAGCACCTCATGATCACAGTACCTAAGGTAAGGTTCAGGATCATTACATCTGTTACATTCTCACGTTCTGGATTAGTGTCAACAGCTATATCCTAAACAATATGGCTACTGGGCCGAAGATCATAAATGACTTCCACACTGCACGTAGCCTGGCACCAGCACCGGGGTAAGCGATAACTCGAGTACTGGGCCGAAGATCATAAATGACTTCCACACTGCACATAGCCTGGCACCAGCACCAAGGTGAGCGAAAAAGATCCCATCCACATACTACACCCCCAATGATATGCATAACTCGAGTAGTGGGCCGAAGTTCATAAATGACTTCCACACTGCACATAGCCTGGCACCAGCACCGAGGTGAGTAGTCAATACTCCAACCCCAACGATATGCATAACTCGAGTACTGGGCCGAAGTTCATAAATGACTTCCACACTGCACATAGCCTGACACCAGCACCGAGGTGAGTAATCACTACACACTATGTACCACAACGTTGGTCAGTCACAAAGACTAGAACCCCCGTATGTACCCCTGTTCATAATGCTTGCAAGCCTTTCATACTTTCATTCGTTTATTAATGCATGCATTCATTCATTTATCATTTTCCACTTTTCATTATCTTCCACTTTACGTTACATAATACTTCATTTCATTCATTATCATAACACGTAAAGCCACAGGAAAGATAAACATACATCATAATAAGGAACATTAACATGCACAGTCATCACGTCATACAGGGCAATATCATACATACATAACATGCATCATGCATAAACACGCAACATCATCATCATCATGCCCTACATGCTCTCTAAGGCCTCAACCGTCACCCTACATGAACTACGGGAAACTTTACGTCAAAACTTACATCTGTACTTTCTCCTGAAAGTCAGAAGTTAAACTACACATCTCTCGGGTGCAACAGCCCTATTTGGGCGTATGGACACTCTTCAGTCGCAGGCCTCCATGCGACTGGCCCTTCATTCGGGTGACTGGCCCTTCATTCGGATGACTGGACCTTCATTCAGATGACTGGACCTTCATTCAGGTGACTGGCCCTTCATTCGGGTGACTAGACCTTCATTCGGGTGACTGGACCTTTATTCGGGTGACTGGCCCTTCATTCTGGTGACTGGACCTTCATTCGGGTGACTGGACCTTCATTCTCCCTCCAATCGGCTGAATGGCCTTCATTCCCCTTCCAGTCGGCCGAATGGCCTTCATTCGCCCTCGAGTCGGCCGAATGGCCTTCATTCTCCCTCCAGTTGGCCGAATGACCTTCATTCTCCCTCTAGTTGGCCGAATGGCCTTCATTCTCCCTCCAGTCGGTCGCCTAGCCCTAGCTGATGCAGAATGCAGTTCATCCCGACTGCAGCCGAGGGTTTTCGGCCTCCAAACTCATCTAAACCCATTTTAAGCCCAAATCGACCATCCTAAACCTTAAGGATGCTTACCACAACACCACTCAAGTACACACAAGCTCACAATCGAGGCTCAAACGCATCATACACACACACATACTCATACACAAACGGGTCAAGCATACACACACACGAAAACCCGATTTCAGATGTGTTCCAGCCCCACAATCGTTTGAAAACAAGTAAAAGAGGGGTCCCAGAACTCACACAAACGTTCTTGTCGAGTAGAGCTTCGATTTGACCCGCTACACGACCATTTCCACGCTCGAATCCACCCGAACCAAGCTTTTCTCCTCTTTTTCTCCTTCTCTTCTCCTCTCCTCTCTTCTTGGAGTTTATTTCTTTTTCTTCTTTCATCGGCTTCAAAGAAAATTTCCGGGCGTTACAAGTCCACCCCCCTTATATAGGTTTCGTCCCCGAAACCTGTTATTCCTTAAACCATCGTGGGCAATACTGTCTCATCTCTTTTCCAGTCTCCCACCTGGAGTTCAATCGGTTTACGTCGTTTATCCACACACGACTTCTTGTCTATCTCTGGCTACCTTCATCATGGCTTTGATCCTTTCGAGCTTCTCGATCGTGGCCTCGATCACCTCAATACTTTCCATATGGCATTTGACGCTCAGCCTTCACTTGTAAACAAGTAAGGCATTTAATCTCGTACTCCACCATATCACGCTTCATACACTTTCCCGTCACTGCCATCGAAATCACATTCGGAATCGTTGTGACTCAATCACCATAAACCATCACCGTGATCCCGTCAGGCGCCGTCAACCGTATCATCTTTTTGCGACACACAATGTTCGCTCCATAATCCGCCAAACAATCCACTCCTAGGACTACGTCGAAGGGCGTATCTATATTCTTACCACTAACATGCAATTCAGCTCAGAAAGCAACATGAATAAAACTTTTACTAGCGCCAACATCGAATAACACAAAGGCTAAGGATCTATTTACTAGAAACATACTTGACACACATCGGGGTCCGTCCTAGCTTCCTACGATCTTCTTCACTCCCGAACCTTCAGCCCTCGGCTTCTTGCAATCCTTGCTCATGTGGCCCTCCCCGCCACAAGAATAACACCTCCTCACACTACAGTGTTTCGCCACATGTCCGGTCCTTCCACAACGGAAACAAACATTAGTCCCCAATCTACATTCCCCGGGGTGTTTGTGTCCACACTTGTCACACCTTCCGACCCCGCATCAGTTATGACCACACGCTGGTCATCCACCCGTGCACCTTTGTTACTTGGAGCGGCTCCGCCACGTCCCAATCGCTTCCCGTTCCAATCTCGTCACCTTCTCCTTTCTCGCTAACTTCAGTCACCACCACCAATCTTTCATCGTTTAATCTCCCCGCCAAATCAACTGCCGACCTAAATGTGCTCGGTCGGGCAACGATCATGTGCCTACGGATATCCGCCGGAAAGCCCTGAATATACCTCTTGATCTTTCGCGATAGAGGTGTCAACTGATCCGGCACCAGCGGTGCCATTTCATTGAATTTGGTTGTGTATTGCTGATGCGTCATTGTTCCCGCTTCCAGCATCAGGAACTCTCTTTCAACTTTATCCATCTCACGGTGAGGACAGAACTCCTCAATCACCAGCCTCTTCAACTCTGCCCACCTCATCCTCCCGATAGCCCTGCTTCCCTCAACTTGGACAATATTGTCCCACCAACACAAAGCTGAGTCCACAAAATAGTGGGTAGCAAATTTTACCTTGTGGTCTTCCCGGCACTCGCTGATATTTAAAACAGCTTCCATTTCTCTCACCCATCGGTGAGCAGCAGCAGCAGTGCCATTACCATCAAAAGTTGGGTGCTCGCATCATTGAAACACCCCATAGTTACAGCCTCGTGCCACCTCCGGCGCAGGCTCTTCCTCTTCTTCTTCCTCTTCGTCATCGGAGAAAACCGTTTCAGTCTCGGGCCGTCTCCTTTCGCCTGAAGGTCTACCCCTTTCCTTTCTCTCCTCATCTCTAACAGTCTTTATCTCTTTGGTCTTTACAGACGGTAGGATCGTCTGCAAGACCTGATGCACTTCCTCCACGATCGCCTCTCTCATCGAGGCCCTCTGATTAGCATTCTCATCACCGCCCTCGGGATGAGGGGTCTCGGGTTCCTCATGAACCACTTTTTCAACTCTAGGTCTTCCTCTTGTGACCCGTGGTTCAGCACCACGTCCACCACCACCTCCACCACGAGAAGCTTTAGAAGATCTACCACCGGCCATTCTCTATCACACTGAAAGATTCAAACACCAACACAGTCATTCAAGGAACAGCTCAGTTTATGTCAAGTATAGTAAGTCTCTAATTAGAGTGGCCAGTTGTGATTAGCCACTTACTTTACTCTTCATACTCCGAGCATTACCTATCCTGACTACATCAGTATCTAAATCTACATACAACATATAAACCACATAACATGCGCACATAATACCGGTTATCATTAAGAAAATACCTGATGACACGCTGCTACTCAGATTGGCATCCCATTCCCTTTCCGTCCCATTTTCATTTTAAGTTATGGTTTATTTGAAAATTTTACCCGTTTCACTTAAACTTTGGCTCTGATACCAACTTGTAAAGCCCCGTTCCCGGGACGCCTATAGTTGGTCATTCATCGCATGTAAAACATAATATTACATTTCACTTTCATAAAACGTTGCAGCGGAAACATTAAAAACAACATTTCATTTCATCAAAATATTTTTGGAAAAAAAATACAACCGTTCCTTTTACAATATCATTTTACATTTCATTACAAAAGCATGATGAATATTGGATGTCATCCAAAATACGCTGAGTAGCCGCCCCGTGCCATCCTCAGCAGCATACCTGCCAACTGGAAACACATCAAAGTCAGCGTTGCTGAGTGAGTTCTAGTTTTAAATAAAACATACTTTGCTTCTTTTATAAAACCATTCCTTACTTTCGTAAGCGATCACACAATATACATACACATAGATAATATCATTATTATCTTCATCCTTCATTCATACTTTAACTTATGTTAGATCATAGGTTCTTACTTTCATTCATTTGTTAATTATTAGTACCTCTTTAATTTACATCAAACCATAAACTTTACCCTTTTGTTCATGGTACTGGACCTAGGCCTATCATAGACCTTTTATAACAGTGCACAACACCTCATGGTCACAGTACCTAAGGTAAGGTTCAGGATCATTACATCTGTTACATTCTCATGTTTTGGATCAGTGTCAACAGCTATACGCCAAACAATATGGCTACTGGGCCGAAGATCATAAATGATTTCCACATTGCACGTAGCCTGGCACCAGCACCGGGGTAAGAGATAACTCGAGTACTGGGCCGAAGATCATAAATGACTTCCACACTGCACATAGCCTGGCACCAGCACCGAGGTGAGCGACAAATATCCCATCCACATACTACACCCCCAACGATATGCATAACTCGAGTACTGGGCCGAAGTTCATAAATGACTTCTACACTGCACATAGCCTGGCACCAGCACCGAGGTGAGTAATCACTACTCCACCCCCAACGATATGCATAACTCGAGTACTGGGCTGAAGTTCATAAATGACTTCCACACTGCACATAGCCTAGCACCAGCACCGAGGTGAGTAATCACTACACACTATGTACCACAACGTTGGTCAGTCACAAAGACTAGAACCCCCGCGTGTACCCCTGTTGATAATGCTTGCAAGCCTTTCATACTTTCATTCGTTTATTAATGCATGCATTCATTCATTTATCATGTTCCACTTTTCATTATCTTCCACTTTACGATACATAATACTTCATTTCACTCATTATCATAACACGTAAAGCCACATGAAAAATAAACATACATCATAATAAGGAACATTAACATGCACAGTCATCACGTCATACATGGCAATATCATACATACATAACATGCATTATGCATAAACACACAACATCATCATCATCATGCCCTACATGCTCTCTAAGGCCTCAACCGTCACCCTACATGAACTACGGGAACCTTTACGTCAAAACTTACATCTGTACTTTATCCCGAAAGTCAGAAGTTAAACTACACTTCTCCTCTGGTGAAACATTCCTATTTGGGCATATGGACACTCTTCAGTCGCATGGCCTCCATGCGACTGGCCCTTCATTCGGGTGACTAGCCCTTCATTTGGGTGACTGGACCTTCATTCAGGTGACTGGACCTTCATTCGGGTGACTGGCCCTTCATTCGGGTGACTAGACCTTCATTCGGGTGACTGGACCTTCATTCGGGTGACTGGCCCTTCATTTGGGTGACTGGACCTTCATTCTCCCTCCAGTCGGCTGAATGGCCTTCATTCTCCCTCCAGTCGGCCGAATGGCCTTCATTCTCCCTCCAGTCGGCCGAATGGCCTTCATTCTCCCTCCAATCGGCCGGATGGCCTTCATTCTCCCTCCAGTCGGTCGCCTAGCCCTAGCTGATGCAGAATGCAGTTCATCCCGACTACAGCCCAGGGTTTTCGGCCTCCAAACTCATCTAAACCCATTTTAAGCCCAAATCGACCATCCTAAACCTTAGGGATGCTTACCATAACACCATTCAAGCACACAAAAGCTCACAATCGAGGCTCAAACGCATCATATACACAAACATACTCATACACAAACGGGTCAAGCATACACACACACGAAAACCCGATTTTAGATGTGTTCCAGCTCCAAAATCGTTTGAAAACAAGTAAAAGAGGGGTCCTAGAACTCACACAAACGTTCCCGTCGAGTAGAGCTTATATTTGACCCGCTACATGACGATTTCCACACTCGAATCCACCTGAACCAAGCTTTTCTCCTCTTTTTCTCCTTCTCTTCTCCTCTCCTCTCTTCTTGGCTAAAAAATAGCAAGAAAGGGGGTGTCTTCCCCTTTTATACTCCCATTCATCAAAGTTTCTCTCGTTGGCAAGTTTGGTCCCTCGACTTTGGACTTTATTTCTTTTTCTTCTTTCATCGGCTTCAAAGAAAATTTCCGGGCGTTACAAGACCTCCCCAAGTAGGAAGCATCAGAATAAACCACCAGATCTTCACTTCCATCGGGTAATGACAGAACAGGAGCATGAGTCAACCTCGCCTTGAATTCCTCGAATGCCTTCTCTTGAGCCTGACCCCATACAAACTTCACATCTTTCCGGGTCAACTTGGTTAGTGGAAAAGCGATCTTAGAGAAGTCTTGAATGAATTTTCGGTAATAACCCGCCAAACCCAAGAAACTACAAATCTCGGATGGCCTCTTTGGTGACTTCCATTACATCACCGCCTCCACCTTTTCCGGGTCCACCAAATCCCGTCAGGATTCACCACATGACCCAAGAATTGAACCTCGCGCAACCAGAATGCGGACTTGGAGAACTTGGCGTATAACTTCTCCTCTCTCAACGTCTCCAGAACCTCCTGAATGTGACCGGCATGCTCAATCTCACTCTTCGAATAAATCAGGATATCATCACTAAACACAATCACTGATTTATCCAGCATCGACCGACACACTCGATTCATTAGATCCATCAAAGCAGCTAGCGCATTGGTCAAACCAAAAGACATGATAAGAAACTCGTAGTGACCATAACGCGTGCGAAAAGCTGTTTTAGGGATATCCTGCTCTTTCACCTTTAACTGATGATAGCCCGATCGAAGGTCTATCCTTGAAAACAAACTGGCACCTTGAAGCTAATCTAACAAATTATCAATTCTCGGTAAGGGGTATCGGTTCTTTATCGTCAACTTATTCAGCTGATGGTAGTCAATACACATCCTCATACTACCGTCTTTCTTCTTCATAAACAGTACCGGAGCACCCCAAGGAGAGATACTCGGTCTAATGAACCCCTTATCAAGCAGTTCTTGCAACTGCTCCATCAACTCTTTCATCTCCGTTGGAGCTAGCCGATACGGTGCCTTAGCAACAGGTTGGGCACCCGGTATCAGATCAATCTGAAACTCAACCTCTCTATCAGGTGGCACTCCTGGTAAATCTTCTGGGAACACGTCTGGAAAGTCACAGACAACCGGTACCTCAGACAGTTGTGGTGTTGGCGTATCCACATCCTTTACATAGGCCAAGTAGGCACTACATCCACGCCTCATACATTTTCCCGCCACCGCCATTGAAATCACTTTCGGAATCGTCGTGACCCGATCCCCATACACAGTTACCAAACTCCCATCAGGCGCTGTCAGACGAATCATCTTCTTACGACACACAATATTCGCCTCAAAGTCCGCTAACCAATCCATCCCAAGAACCACATCGAAACCACCTAAGGTCATCACGAACGGTCTAACAGGAAACTTATGACCTTCTACTTCCACATCACAATCTTCTATCATCTCATAAATTCTGGTAGACTTACCTATGGCAGTTTTTACATCAAAGGGCACATCAACACTCTTACTACTAATAGGCAGTTTAGCACAGAAAGCAGCAGAAATAAAACTTTTACTGCCACCAGAATCAAACAACACAGAGGCTAAAGTTTGGTTTACTATAAACGTACCTGACATAACATCAGGGTCTGTCCTAGCCTCCTCCTGCGTCATCGTAAACGCTCTGGCGCTCGCCCTCTGTCCTTCTCTTCCATTCTTCTTCACCCTCGAACCCTCAGCCCTCGGCTTCTTACAGTCTCTACTCATGTGACAACTTTCCCCATAGTTGTAGCACCTAACAACCCCACAATCTCTAGCCATATGACCAGGCTTCCCGCACTTGAAGCAGATGTTTGATCCCCATTTGCATTCTCCCGAATGCTCCTTCCCACATTTACCACACCTCTTCGACCCCGCACCAGGAGTGACCACACGACGGTCATCCACCCAAGCCTTCTTGTTACTCGTCGAGGCACTACCCTGACCAAACCTTTTCCCATTCCAGTTCCGGTCGCCACCACCCTTCTTTCTCCCCTCAGCCACCACCAGAGTTCTTTCATCATACAAGCTCCCTGCCAAGTCAACCGCCGACCTAAACGTGCCCGGTCGGGCGGCGATCATGTGCCTACGAATATCCGCTGGCAAACACTGAATATACCTCTTGATCTTTCGCGATAAAGGCGTCACTTGATCCGATACCAGCAGTGCCATCTCATTGAATTTGGTGGCGTATTGTTGATGTGTCATGGTTCCCGCCTCCAGCTGCAGGAACTCTCTCTCAACTTTCTCCATTTCTCTGTGAGGACATAACTCCTCAATCACCAACTTCTTCAGTTCGGACCATCTCATCCTCCCAATAGCCCGACTACCCCTAGCTTGGACAATATTGTCCCACCAACATAAAGCTGAGTCCACGAAAGAATGGGCAGCAAACTTTACTTTTTGATCCTCCCGGCTTTCGCTCATGTTCAAAACAGCTTCCATTTCTCTCACCCAACGGTGAGCAGCAGCAGCAGTGCCGTTCCCATCAAAAGTAGGGGGCTTGCGTCGTTGACACGCCTCGTAGTTACAGCCTCGTGCCGCCTTCGGCGCAGGCTCTTCTTCTTCCTCTTCTTCATTGTCAGAGAGAACCGTTTCAGGCTCCAGTTGCTCCCGTCCTCCCGAGGACCTGTTTCTCTCCTTTCTTTCTCCTCCCTTTACAGCTGCAGGACCGTTTAAGGGCTTAACCACAATTACAACACAACAACACAATGAGGAGAATAACTAATCTCTAATCAAACAGTGAACTGGAAAACCAAAGTGATACAAAGAACACAAGTAAAGCAAGAGACAGAACAAGAGAGTATGGGTTTCAAGGAGGCAGTATATTGCTTTCTCAAGTTCTTTTACAAGTGTTACAAAGCATAAAGAAAAGATACAAGAACTTGAAATACTTATACTACAACCTACAGCCGACCATACTTTGAAAGCCAGCTGGATACAATTGACTAGACACTAACAAAATCAATTGTAGGATCAAAAGGCATATCTGCCTTTTGACCTTGTGACTATGACATGCCATAGCTCACATCCTTATACAATACAAAAAGGATAAAGTACATAAAGTGGAAAGTTGAAGACTCAAGACCTCAATGTACAGTTACCAAAAGCAAGGCCCTTTTCACCAACTCATGTAAGTTGGTGACTTTACAGAGATGCAGCGGAAAAGGTGCTTTATGGAACAGTACATCAGATAAAGCATGTGTACTAAAAGTCTTCGGAAGAAATCTGTCTTCATAGGATGAGGCTTCGGAAGACTTTGTCTCTGAAGCTTCGGAAGACTTCATATTTGGCTTCGGAAGATATTGGTCTTGGCTTCGGAAGATTTTACACTTAGAGTATTTTCTAATGCTTTGTGTAAAACTTCCGAAGCATTCTTCACTTCAGTACTTAGTGCATGTTGCTGAGACACTTAAGCTGTTTTGGGTTGCATCAGACTTCAGGAATCCTTACAAACTCCCCCTAGGCTGATGCTACCAAAACACTTAGAAGATCTTAAATGTTGGTAGTCTTCAGTACAATCAGGACCATTCCTTTCTTCATGAGATGGTCAGGATCATCAAGACTTTCATAATATCTTCTCATCTCAAAGAGATCATGCAGAGGTAAGTTGATTATGTCTTGCCATGAGTAGACATTCTCAACACCTTGATCTCTGATAACAGTCCATCTCTCTGGATTGGTAGAGTATGTCCAGGATAAGATGGGTGTCTCACTAGTTAGAGGAGCCACTTGAATAGGAGTTGATTGGGCTGCCTCATCATGCACTTCCTCAGGTTGATCTGATTCAGCCTGAGGTGCAGAGGTAGATGACTTTGGCTTCTTCTTCTTTGTCTTTGGTTTAGAAGCCATCCTCTTCTTCCTCTTGGTTGTCTTTAACTGAGAAGACTGGTCTGCAGCACCATGTTGATCATCAGTGTCTTTCTCAGTTGGGTGTTCCTCCCTCACAGGTTCAGAAGGAGAGGGAGTTTGACCCTGCCTAGGATCAGAAGATGAAGCTTGCTGGGGCTCAGCTGGAGGTGCTGGTTGAGGTGTCTCTGGTTGTTCAAACTTGACCTCCACTTCAGGTGGGACTTGACTTGGAAGAGAGTGCAAGTCAATAAGTTCTCCACTCTTAATCTTCTGCTTGATCACCCTAATATGCTCATCCATAGTGGATAGAGACATGGGGCCAAGTCTCCTTCCGGAGAATCCATACAGCTTCAAGAAGCTCACCATTCTTTGTCTGTCAGCAGACTTCTTTGCATTCTTTTGAATGGTGGCCCTTGACTTTGCAGCTTCTTCCCTTAGTTTCCTTTTGGTTGTCTTTCTTTCCTTGACTAACTCAAGCTCAAGTTGCTTTAAGTACTCGAACTCAATGAAGTCATAGGACAAAGGGAGAAGTGCATCTGCCTGATAGAAGCCTGTGGCACTCAGGTAGTTGATCATTGATCCTATCTTCCTCTTTATCTACCTGAGGTTCTTGTGGAGCCACATCTTCCTGTGCAGGACTTTCTTGAACTGGTGAGAGAGTAGGAGCATGCTTGTAAAGTCTTTTCTGTCTCTTCTCCTCTTTGAGTTGGAGAAGTATCATTGCATCCTCTTTCTCCTTCAACTCTCTTGACACTTCTCTGTCAGCCAGTTCATTTAGTTCTTCTAAGGGGAGGGAGATGATCTCATCAATGTCATAGTTCCTGGTCTGTAAGTAGGTAATCCTGACTGCCCTTAACTCATCATCCTGAGTATTTGGTCTGGGGGCAGCCCTGATTGCAGCTTGCATGAAGCTAGATGACCCAGTGGAACTTTCTCCCCTTAGTCTCCTTTTCCTCTCTCTCTCTTCCTCCTCAATTTCCTCAGGAGTCATTATCCTTTTCCCTTTGTCACCAACAGAC
Source organism: Flaveria ramosissima (assembly GCA_025215565.1). Classification (NCBI taxonomy): domain Eukaryota; kingdom Viridiplantae; phylum Streptophyta; class Magnoliopsida; order Asterales; family Asteraceae; genus Flaveria; species Flaveria ramosissima. Next base: position 22,786,696 of record CM046029.1, on the reverse strand, counting down.
CTTTGTGACTCAGGGTGGATTGAAGCTTGGCCTTCATTGCTTGGAGTAGCTTCCATGCTCTGGCCAGAGAGAGGCTGAGAAACACCTTCACCAGCAGGTGTCTCAGATGGAGTTTGGACCTCAGCAGCAGTTGTTGATGATGAGACAGGGGTCTCAGGTTCTGTCACTGGGCCTTCAGTCAAGGTTTCCCCTATGAAACTAATCTTAGGGTCCACCTCAACATCCAGTTGACCGATGACATTGCCTGATTCCCTAAGTCTCCTTCTTAGAGAGAACTCTGCCATGATCCTGTCTTGGATTCTTTGAGCCAGCCTGTCAGCTTGTCTTGAATTGCTTGGATTGACAAGTGGCAGGTTGACTAAATCCAGTCTTTCATAAAAGCTCAGGCTTTGGAATTGAAAAACTTCTTGTTGGCCTTGAACTCTTTGAAGTATGAGGGCTCTTCTGTCATCATCATACCTCCACCTTATGATTTGATTGCTAGTTCCCAGTGGTGGAGATGAGACAGCCCTTGGTATGCCTTCCTCAAAGAGACTCCTGATGAGAGAGTCTATAGAGTCCACATTAATGTGAACTTGAGGAAGTTGCTGAGAATGCACAACAGCAAGTGAGGATGGTGAGTCCTCTATGTCCATTCTCTCTGAAGAACTCCCAGGTTCTGTGGTTGTAACAACTTTCTCCCCCTTTTTGGTAGCATCACCCACTTGCATAGGTGAGCTGGAGGATAAGTCAATCACTTCCACAGGTTCTTGTGTTCCTGGTTGAGCTCTCCTTAAAGGTCTCCCAGCTAGTTTTTCCTGCAGATATGAAATCTGGAGTTGCTGATCATTGACCCTGTTTTGTAAGGTAGTCACCTGAGATTCCAAGTGACTAACCTTAGAGACTAAGTAGGTGCATGTTTTTGACAGTTTTTGCACCTTTAGTCTCAAATTCCCCTCATCTTCATCAGAAGATTCATTGGGGGATGAGATGATTGGACCAAAGTCCTCTCTCTCACCACCAGCTTGAGTTTCTTGGCTGCTGGTTTTCCTCTGCTCACTGGCAGCCTCAGTTGAGATGCCAATGGGCTGAGTTGCCATGGTTGAGGTCTTAATGATGTAATCACTTTCAAAAGTGAGAGCCTCTTCCATATGGACATCCTGAACAGGTTCAGAAGTGTCCACCTCAGTAATAGGTGACTGATGGGGGATAGACTGAGGAGAGTCAGAGGTACTCATCTCTCTTTGAGTAGGGGAGGAGAAGAGAGACTCATGGTACTCACTGAATCCTAAGTCTTCATCAGTGTAAAAGGATAGGTTGGGAATTGGTTGGTTGAGATCCAAAGGCTGGGGATGGTAGCTGTCCCCTGAAGGTTGTCCACTTGAGTGTTGAGACTCAGAGTGAAGGCTTAAGGTTGTTGGGCTATTGAGCTCATCAGGGTGAGCTTGAGGAACCTCAGCCCTGATAGGTGAAGTAATGGGAGTGGTTTGCTCCTCAGGAGAAGTGGGAGCTCTAGTGTCCACTTCTTCCTGTAAGGTTGAGTATTTGGGGGCCTGCACAGACTCAATAGTCTGAGCAGGGGTTCGTTTGGATTTTCTTTGGTAGGTGAGGGTGATTTCTGGTCTTTTTAATGGTAGGGACAAAAGAGGTGTGGGTTCAACACTAGCTTGTGTTGCTAGGTTGTCACCTTGAGCAATGAGCTCTAACATTTTTGGGACTAGGGCTGTTTCTACCCCAGAGAAGCCTACAGTTGGCTTCTTCATTATTTTAAAGATGCCGGGCTTCATCTGTCCCAATTTAAGAATATTACCTGTTTCCCTCAACTGTGAGCCCAGTTCACAGTTGAGAATGTGTTGAACATATCTAGGAAACATGTAATACTCTAAGGAGTCTAAGTTTGCAAGTAAATTAGTATAAACAAATTGTGAATACCTGAACTTGACCCCTTGAACCATTCCATGAACTATGAAGGAGAGATCCTCAGGAATCTGGTCCCATCCACCATGCTTGTTTGACAAGCTGTGGATAACCACATGGAGCAGGAATTTCCATTGGGATGAGACCTTCCCTTTCCTAAAGGTCTTTACAGAGAAATCTCCCTCATAGCCCATCTGCTCAAAAGAATGATTTACAGCTTCTTTTGGGAAGGACACCTCACCTTCTTCATCATCCAGCTGTAGATGTTGGTTAATGATGGCCGGAGTGATGAAGACTGTCCTCCCTTGCACTGTGGCAGACAGTGCCTTCTCCCCATCCATAATGACCTCTTGGCAGGTCTTCCAGAATTCAAGCAACTGATCCTCATATAGAGGAGGATCAATGGTCAGGGAGGTGAAGTAGTTTGACAGAGTCAAGAATTGGCAAATCTCTGAGAAACTTGCATCTTTCTCAGAGCTTAACAGAGCAACTTGATTATGTTGCCTGTGTAGTTGCATGGAGAAATCAGGGTTGTTTCTGCGGTTAAGGTTGGCCATTTTAGAAGCTTAAGGGTGAAGAAAGGTAGAAAGCAAAGGCGGTTTAGAGAATTAGGTTAGAGAAACAGTAGAATTGAGGAAGATAGTGGGAAAGAGGGGGAACCGTTGGGTATTTATATGAAAAGGGATTTGAACCAAAGTTAATGAAAGAGGATAAACTTTGAAATCCGAAAGTCGGTCCCACCTCTGAAAAGGTAGTTTACTTTTGCTCAAAAAGTAGTTTTCTTGGAATTCGAAAAGCTTCCGAAGTTTATTTGTCTTCGGAAGTTTTGATTTAAAAAGCTTCCGAAGCTAAAATGGCTTCGGAAGATTTTCCTGAGAGTCTTGATAATTTATGCTTCGGAAGAGAAATAAACCCTTGAATGCTTTGTATGAAAATAAACAAAGCTTCCGAAGGTTAATTTTGCTTCGGAAGGAAAAGGTTCTTGAAAATAGATAAGTGTCTGAGATAAGAATTTTAAGCTTCGGAAGATGAACTTTACTTCTTCCGAAGGTAAAATCTCTTAGACAGTTATTTATTTTAAAGACATGTTTTTCTTCCGAAGATAAAATCTTTATCTTCCGAAGTATCAGAAATTTTCAAGAATCTAAGGAAAGTCTTCAAAAAGAATTTTACATCCAAAGAAAACATGAGCTTATGAAAGTGATGAACTAGACAACTTAGGACACACATATTTTAAGAAGAAATAATTAGAATTAGTTTTAATAAAAAGTCTACTCAAAGTTAATCATCCCAATAGCTGATATCAGATACTTAAATCTCTGTTCATCAAAAGCTTTGGTGAACAGATCAGCATATTGTTCATCTGTATGAACTTTGACTAGTTTAATTAATCCTTTTTCATAGTTATCTCTTATTAAATGATACCTGATGTTGATGTGTTTGGTCCTTGAGTGCTGCACAGGGTTCTCAGTGATAGAGATAGCACTATTGTTGTCTATGTGGATAGGAGTCTCTTTGAAGTTAAATCCATAGTCCAGCATCTGATTTTGAATCCAAAGCACTTGAGCACAGCAGCTTGCAGCAGCAATGTATTCAGCCTCAGCAGTTGATGCAGACACACAGGATTGTTTCTTGCATTGCCATGAGACCACCCTTCCACCAAGGAATTGACATCCCCCAGATGTAGACTTTGCAGTCATATTGCAACCACCATAATCACTATCTGTATAGGCATACAGATTGAAATTTGGATTCTTTGGATACCATAGACCAAGTGTTGAAGCACCTTTGAGGTATCTTAAAATCCTTTTCACAGTGATTAAGTGAGACATCTTAGGGTTGGCTTGATATCTTGCACAAATACATGTAGCAAACATGATATCAGGCCTGCTAGCTGTAAGATACATAAGAGACCCAATCATAGCCCTGTATAAGTGCTCATCTACACACTCCCCCTCAAGATCTGGACCAAGGGAGTGGTTTCTGGCTATGGGTGTCTTAGCAATCTTACAATCAGTCATATTGAACCTCTTGAGTATGTCTTGAACATACTTTGACTGACTTATGAAGATGCCATCTTCAACCTGCTTCACTTGAATTCCCAGAAAGAAGTTGAGTTCTCCCATTGAACTCATCTCAAATCTGTCCTTCATCAGCTTCTCAAAGTCTTTGCAGAGCTTTGGATTAGTTGAACCAAAGATGATGTCATCAACATATACTTGAACCAGCAATAAGTCATTTCCCTGTCCTTTGATGAAGAGGGTTCCATCTATAGTACCTCTTCTGTATCCATGCTTGCAGAGATACTTAGATAGTGTCTCATACCACTTCCTGGGTGCCTGATGCAGCCCATAAAGAGCTTTGTCAAGCTTGCAGACATAATCAGGATGATCAGGGTCTACAAAACCAGGTGGCTGTTTGACATAAACCTCCTCATCAATCACTCCATATAAGAAAGCACACTTTACATCAAGTTGGTAGACCTTGAAGTTCTTGGATGCAGCAAATGCCAGGAATATCCTAACAGCTTCTAGTCTTGCTACAGGAGCAAAGACATCAGTGTAGTCAATCCCTTCTTCTTGTGTGTATCCTTGAACAACTAGTCTTGCCTTGTTCTTGATGATGATTCCCCTATCATCCTTCTTGTTTCTAAAAACCCATTTGGTTCCAATGGTAGTCTTCCCATGAGGAAGAGGACAAAGGTTCCAAACTTTCTGCCTTTTGAATTGAAGCAGCTCTTGTTGCATAGCTTCAACCCAACTTCCATCCTTTAGAGCTTCATCAACTTTCTTGGGCTCTATCTGAGATAAGAAACAAGAGTGAAGACAAACATTTGCTTCATGGGTTTGTCCTCTTGTTCTTACCCCTGTGACAACATCTCCAATGATGTTTGTGGTGGGGTGAGACTTGTGGATCCTTAGCTGAGGGATCACAGCAAGTTGCTGGGAAAGATCTAAATTTGAGAAATTTAAATCTGGTCCTGAAGATTCACCCTCCACATTATCACACTTATCAAGATTAACTTGATCCAATGAGTGTGAGACATCATTGATGTTGTCATCTATGGTGTGGTTATTAGCATCAAGGAATTCCTGATCACTATCACCATCACCATTGTTGTCTTCTACAAGTGAGGTATCTTTATCTGGTTGAGAGGCCTCTGAGCTGGAATTTGAAGGCATGCCAGATGTATCAGCTGAATTTGTCATTGTTGTGCTGATAGAAACCTCATTTGCTGAAGTAGTTCCAACTGGAGCTGAAGATGTATGAGTTGAAGATCTTCCTAGCTCAAATCTTGGATCAGGATCACCTGTATTTAGATTTTCTGCAGATCCTGAAACATGCTCACAAGATTTGTTAAAACAGTTGGTAACTAAATCAAGATCAAACAGCCAATCCGGACCAGAACCAGCCACACAGGGAGTGTGCTCATTGAAAGTCACATTGGCTGACTCCTCAACAATTCTAGTTCTGAGATTGTATACTCTATAAGCTTTAGCTTGAGAAGAGTATCCAATGAAATGTCCATCATCTGATTTCTCAGCAAACTTGGCAATTTGATCTTTGGTATTCAAGATGGTGCAGGGACATCCAAATGACCTGAGAAAACCAATGAAAGGTTTCCTCTTGTGCCAAAGTTCATAAGGAGTCTTACCATGTGTCTTAACTACTAAAACTCTGTTTTGCACATAGCAAGCAGTATTGACTGCCTCTGCCCAGAAGGTGATAGGCAGTTTAGAGTCAGACAACATAGTTCTTGCAGCTTCAATAAGTGTCCTGTTTCTCCTCTCAGCAACTCCATTTTGCTGAGGAGTCCTGGGAGCACTATATTGTCTTGTAATACCTTTTTCATCACAAAATGCATCAAGGATTTGGTTCTTGAATTCAGTTCCTTGATCACATCTTATGGTTTTGACCTTGTGATCACATTGATTCTCAACTTTTAAGATGAAATTCTTCAGAATCTCAGGGGTTTCATCCTTAGTTCTAAGGAAGAAACCCAAGTGAATCTTGTAAAATCATCTGTGATCACCAGACAGTAAGAGGTCCTTCCTAAACTCATTACACTGGTGGGGCCAAAGAGATCCATATGTAACAAGTGTAGGGGAGTAGTGATGGAGTTCTTTTCCTTAGGCTTGTGAGATACTTTGTGTTGCTTCCCTTTCAGGCATGCCACACAATGATCATCACTAGTAAACTCTTTCTTTGGCATTCCAGTTACCAGATCATGTTTAATTAATTTATTCATGTTCTTAAAGTTTACATGGCACATTCTTTTATGCCATAGGAAAGACTCATCACTATTTGCTTTAGATAGAAAGCATGAAACTTCTCCTGAGGGAGATGTTTCTTGCAAATCCATCTTGTACATGTTCCCTTTCCTGGGGGCTCTGAGCAGGATATGCTCATGAGGAATGACCACACCAGGTTTGAGAACAATGCACTCATGCTCAGTAAAGAGCATGTTATGACTCTGATCACAAAATTGGGATACACTCAGAAGATTGTACCCAAGCTCCTTAACAAAGTTTACCTTCTCAATGCTGAGCTTACCATTTGTGACCTTGCCCCTTCCAGAAATGTAACCACCTTCATCTCCTCCAAAAGCAACTGGTCCTCCATCAATTCTCTCAAAATTATGGAGTAGAGACCTATTGCCTGTCATGTGCCTGGAACAGCCACTGTCAATTATCCAGACATTCCTGTTGGTCTTGAGCTGTTCCTGCACAGAGAAGATGATTAGTTACATTTGGAAACCCAAGCCTTACTTGTCTTGGGCTCATTAACAGTAATAGAAGGTAATGCAACAGTAATAGATCCTATGGTTGTACTATGGGGATCTTCAGCTGTTGTTGATGGAGAAACCTCAGTCATTTGGTCTTTCTTAGACTTCCACACCACCTTTGGAGTCTTGGACTTGACCTTCAAAACCTTAGAAGCTTTTAGAACTTCACAAGTTTTGATGACTGATCCTTCGGAAGAGTCTACAGTCACTGCAGCAGACTTTAGTGCTTCGGAAGAACTCCTTTCTTCCGAGACCAACTTTGCTTCCGAAGGTAATTTTCCACTTACCTCCTTCTTTGATTTGGAGCTTCCGAAGGAAACAGACTTTCCTTCCGAAGCTTGAGACTTCTTGAGACTCTTTGAAGTCTTTGTTTTAGTCATGTGGACAGTACTTTTAGGATTGTATGGGCAATCCTTAGCAATGTGAGAAGTACTTTCACACATGACACATAACATTTTCTTCTTCAAAGAAGTCTCCCTTTGAGAGCAAGACTGGCTTTGGTCACATCCCTTCTCCACCTTCATCTTGGTAGATGCTGAGACAGTTCCTTTGGGCTGTGAACTGTTCTTGGAGTTTGATGGTCCAGGCTGTGCAGCAGTGGTACACAGCAGCTCAGTCTTCTTCTTGCACTGAGATGATTTGAACAAGAACCATGACTCTTAGCTAAGGAGTCTTGGTTGATGTCTTCAGTCCTTACTACTTTGAAACCTGCAGAGATAAAAACTTGTTTCTGCTTAGCATCAAAAGTAGCCTTGATTTCTTGAGCCTTCTTTGCCTTTCTTTTGCTCTTTCTGATCAAGTTCTTTCTTTTGGACTTGGTCATCACAGTTGATTTCTTCTCCTCAGAAGGATAGTGGCCCTTGGAAGAATCCTCTTCTTCACTCTTCTCAGAGGAATTCTTCACTATCACTTCTTCATCATCCTCACTTACAGGATCTATGAGAGGAAGCTCATCTTCACAAGTTCCACACCTAGGAGATCTTACAGACAAGATTGTGTGTGGAGGAGCTATCTCATTTGATCCTAGTCCCTGTCTATTTTGATAACAAACCTTGTTGTGCAGGGATGAGGATATCATGTTCTTGAAGGTCTCTTCTTCAAGAACACTCTTCTCTGCCTTGGCTTTGCTGATCACAAGCTCAGCCTGGCACTCAGTTAACTTAGTGATGAGATCTTGGATCTGAGTTCTGAAATCTGTATGTTCATGTTTTAGTACTGAAATGGTTTTCTCCAAGTCTTCTATCTTTAACTTGTAATCATTTTCAGACTTTCTAAAATCAGATTTTAATATGTTTAATGACTCAAGATCAGATCTCATCTCTAGGTTATAGGACCTGTATCTATTTACTTTAGCAATGCATTCAGGGGAGCAAAGATGTTCCAATACCTTGGCTTCATCATGGTCAGCCATCAGTGCTTGGTTTGGAGAAGCATCCTCCACCTGAAAACTCCAGTCAAAGCCTCCTTCTTCAACAGCAACAGCAGCATGTTGCTTTGTCTTCTCAGCTTGAGGAGCTTTGTCAGTAAAGTTTGGTCTGGGTTGTGTTTGGCCCCCATTTGCTTTAGGTGCCTTACACTCCCTGGCAAAGTGACCCATAAGGTTACAGTTGTAACACTTAACTTTGCTTTTATCCAGCCCAAACTTACTGCTGGTAGCATTGCTTGGAAATCTTCTTCCTGTCCTCTTGTAGAACTTCTTGGCTCTGTGAGTGAGGAGAGCCATCTGCTGAACTATCTCCATGTATTCCAGGTCATCTGGATGGATACAGTCCAGGTCTTCAAGAGTGAAGAGATAATTCCCACAGCTTTCATCTGCAGACACAAAGGCTTGAGAAGAACTTGTCTCTTGGAATGGGCTTCCTTGAGTAAAGTTCTCCCTTGGTGTCTCCGGGAAGGTGATGAAAGGACCCTTTTGTGAGTTGTCAGGGTAGCATAAGAGATGATGCTGAGGTTCTATGCTGTCCCTTTCAACCACATGAAGGGCTGAACCCATTTGATTGTTGGAGTTGCCAGATGAACCTTGCATGTTCATCTCCATCTGGTATCCACTGAGAATCCCATACAACTCTGTAAGAGTAAGAGTCTTAAGGTTCTCAGTCCTCTTGATCACCACACAATAGTGTGTCCATTGCCTAGGAAGTGAGGACATGAACTTCCTTACAATGTCCCTGTTCTCAAGAGGAACTCCTCCATCCACTAGGGTATCCACAATCTCAACATACCTGAAGTATTGTTGAGTCATGGTCTCACCTGCTTTGAAGGTGAAATTTTCAAACTGCTGCTTCAGAAGATCTTTCTTGTTCTCCTTGGCTTCAGAGGAGCCTTCATACATCAGCTTCAGTGCATCCCACAGCTGTTTGGCTGTCTTGCACTTCTTGAAGCCTCTGTATACAGAGTTTGGGAGAGCAGTCTGAAGAGCAGTCATGGCCTTCCTGTCAATCTCTACTCTTTTTCTATCTTCATCTGAGTAGTTGGCCACATCTTTAGGAATCATACCAGCACCAGTAGCAGAGGGGGTGCTGGGTATGAAAGGTCCATTCTCAACAGATTCCCACATTCTTGAATCAAGAGACCTGATGAAGCCTTCCATCCTCATGCACCAGGTGTCAAAATCATCAAGAGTGATCAGTGGGGATTTGTTCATGGTTCCAGTCTCCATATCAGTCTTAGAGATGGCAGCCATTTGAAGAGTTTAGCTTTTGTGTGTGTGAGGGATCTTAAGATGGTTAGATCTTATATCAAGAGCCTGGAAAGCTCTGATACCAATTGCAGGACCGTTTAAGGGCTTAACCACAATTACAACACAACAACACAATGAGGAGAATAACTAATCTCTAATCAAACAGTGAACTGGAAACCAAAGTGATACAAAGAACACAAGTAAAGCAAGAGACAGAACAAGAGAGTATGGGTTTCAAGGAGGCAGTATATTGCTTTCTCAAGTTCTTTTACAAGTGTTACAAAGCATAAAGAAAAGATACAAGAACTTGAAATACTTATACTACAACCTACAGCCGGCCATACTTTGAAAGCCAGCTGGATACAATTGACTAGACACTAACAAAATCAATTGTAGGATCAAAAGGCATATCTGCCTTTTGACCTTGTGACTATGACATGCCATAGCTCACATCCTTATACAATACAAAAAGGATAAAGTACATAAAGTGGAAAGTTGAAGACTCAAGACCTCAATGTACAGTTACCAAAAGCAAGGCCCTTTTCACCAACTCATGTAAGTTGGTGACTTTACAGAGATGCAGCGGAAAAGGTGCTTTATGGAACAGTACATCAGATAAAGCATGTGTACTAAAAGTCTTCGGAAGAAATCTGTCTTCATAGGATGAGGCTTCGGAAGACTTTGTCTCTGAAGCTTCGGAAGACTTCATATTTGGCTTCGGAAGATATTGGTCTTGGCTTCGGAAGATTTTACACTTAGAGTATTTTCTAATGCTTTGTGTAAAACTTCCGAAGCATTCTTCACTTCAGTACTTGGTGCATGTTGCTGAGACACTTAAGCTGTTTTGGGTTGCATCAGACTTCAGGAATCCTTACAACAGCCTTAATCACTTTAGTCACCACAGACGGTAAGATCGTCTTCATGACCTGATGAACTTCTTCCACAACAGCCTCCTTTACTGAGGCTCTCAAGTTAGCACTCTCATCACCGGCCTCCGGATGAGGGGTCTCGGGCTCTTCATGAGCCACCTCTTCAGCTCTTGGTCTTCCTCTCGTGACCCGTGGTCCAGCACCACGTCCACCACGACCTCCACTGCGTGAAGCTTTTGAAGATCTACCACCGGCCATTCTCTAACAAACTGAAAGATTCAAACACCAACACGGTCATTCAAGGGACAACACAGTTTATGTCAAGTATAGTGAGTCACTAATTACAGTGGCCAGTTGTGATTAGCCACTTACTTTACTCTTCATACCCCAAGAATTTGTAAGGCCCCGTTCCCGGGACGCTTACAGTTGGCCACTCATCGCACATAAAACATACATTTACATTTGAATTTCATAAACATCGCAGCGGAACATTAAAATAAGCTTTCATTTCTATACAAATGCTTTTGCAAGTTAATGCAACATTCATTACAAAATAGTTTGTTCGCATTACAATGCAAAAACATTAATCAAAAGAATGCCATCCTAAAATGAGCTGAGTAGCTTCACAGTGCCATCCTCAGCAAACATTAGCTGCCAACTGGAAAACATATAAAAAGTCAGCTTTGCTGAGTGAGTTCTAGCTTTATTATAAAAACATACTTTACTTTTATATAAAACCATTCGTTACTTTTACATGATCACACATCATACGTACTCATAGATAATATCATTATTATCTTCTTCATTCATTCATTCGTTCGTTCGTTTCATATAACTTTACTTGCGCATCGGACATCATCCATACCAATACCATATGCTACACCCCGATCAGTCTTAGCTACCGGGCCGAAGTCAATAAATGAACAGCTAAACGTATGCCATGGTACTAAGGGCAACCGATCAGTCATAGCTACTGGGCCGAAGTCAATAAATGAATAGCTAAACGTATGCCACAGTACTAGGGGTAAGCGGTAGATGTTCTACATTAATGGTCAATCACAAAGAAGGACCCGTTATCCGTTGCATGCAAGACGTTTCATTTCTTTCCACTTTACGTTACATAATACTTCATTTCATTCATCATAATACGTAAAGCCATAGGAAAGATAACATACATCATACTAAGGTACATTAACATGCATCAACACCACATCATACAGCGCAACATCAAACATACATAACATGCATCATACATAAACATGCAACATCATCATCACTATGCCCAACATGCTTTCTAAGGCCATAACAGTTATCTTACAAGCTCTTACGGGAACCTTTACGTCAAAACTTACAACTGCACTTTCCCTCGAAAGCAATAAGTCTAACTACACTTTCCCTCGAGTGCAACAGCTCTATTCGTGCGTATGGAATTCCTTCAGTCGCACGACCTTCATGCGACTGAACATCATGCGATTGGAATCAAGCGGATGAACATCTATGCGAATGAACATCCAGTCGTGCGTATGGACCTTATGCGGATGGGACTAATGCGAAGAGCACCTATGCGGCTGATCTAATGCGAATGAACTCATGCGACTAAGCATTTATGCGACTGAACCCTAGTCGCATGACTCCCCATGCGATTGGACTCCCAGTCGTGCGACTGAAATCTTAGTCGTGCGATTGAACCCTCAATCGTGCGGATGAATCCCAATCGTGCGAATGACCCTCAATCGCCTCTCATTCGGCCGTATGGCCACCATTCAGTCGCCTAGCCCTAGCTGATGCAGAATGGAGTTCATCCCGAACCCATTCTGCCATTTTCGGCCTCCAAGCTTATCCAAACCCATTCTAAGCCTAAATTAACCCTCCTGGACCTTAGGAATGCATACCACAACACCATACAAGCACACACAAGCCCGGAAACATACACGAAACACGTCACACACATCACACCCAAATGGGTCAAACACATACTCACACCAAAAACGGGTTTTAACATTTTCCAGCCCCAAAATCGGTTGAAAACAAGTAAAAGTGGGGTCCTAGAACTCACACAAACGAGCACAACGTCAAGGACTTCGATTTGGCTTGCTACACAACGAGTTTGGACACCCGAATCACTCCTTTTTCTCTTTTTCTTCTCCTTTCTCTCTTCTCCTCTCTTGAGAGCTGAAATGTGGGGGTAGTGGGGAGAGTTGGCTACCCTCTCCCTACTAATATCACTACATTTCCCAACTTTTCTTTGTTGGCGAGTTTGGTCCCTCGACTTTGAACTTTATTTCCTTTTCTTTCTTCGCCGGCTTCAAAATAATAAATATCTGGGTGTTACAAGTCCACCCCCCTTAAATAGGTTTCGTCCCCGAAACCTGTTATTCTTCGAACAAACGTGGATAATGGTTTCTCATTTCTTCCTCAGTCTCCTACGTTGACTCGGATCCCTTCCTGTGCTTCCACTGTACACGCACAAGAGGAACCACTTTATTCCTTAGCCTTTTCTCCTTTAGGTCGATGATTGCCACTGGTTGCTCCACATAATTGAGCCGTTCGTCTACCTCGATATCCTCCAGTGGAACAAACATATCTTCATCAGCTAAGCACTTCCTTAGATAAGATACATGGAATGTCGGGTGAATTCCACTTAACTCATCAGGTAACTCCAGTCTATAGGCCACCTCTCCTACTCGAGCAATGATTCAGAAAGGGCCTATATACCTTGGGCTCAACTTGCCCCGCTTTTGGAAGCGAATGATACCCTTCCAAGGTGAGACATTCAACATAACCCGGTCACCCACCTGGAACTCAATCAGCCTGCGTCGTTTATCAGCATACGACTTCTGTCTGTCATTGGCTGCCTTCATGAAGGCTTTGATCTTCTCAAGCTTCTCAGTCGTAGCCTCGATTACCTCAACGCTTCCCAATTCTTTCTGACCAATATCACCCCAACAAACGGGTGTTCTGCATCTCCTACCGTATAGCATCTCGTATGGAGGCATACCAATGCTGGCATGATAGCTGTTGTTGTACGAGAATTCGGCTAACGGTAGGTGGTCGACCCAACTTCCACCAAAATCAATCACACATGCTCGAAGCATGTCTTCCAGTGTCTGAATGGTCCTTTCTGACTGACCATCAGTCTGGGGATGATAAGCCGTGCTGATATGTAACCTCGTCCCCATAGCATCGCGGAATTTCTTCCAAAATTTAGATGTAAACCGAGTGTCGCGATCCGACACAATAGACACCAGCACACCATGACGAGTTACAATTTCCTTGATGAACAAATCAGCCAACCTCTCTGATGAATATGTCTCACGAATCGGTAAGAAGTGAGCACTCTTCGTCAAGCGATCAACTATCACCCATATGGCATCATACCCCTTCGGGGTACGCGGCAGCTTTGTAATGAAATCCATGGTGATGTGCTCCCACTTCCATTCCAGTATATCCAAAGGTTGTATCTTCCCATACGGCTTTTGGTGCTCGGCCTTCACCTGTAAGCAAGTAAGACACTTACTCACATACTCCACCACATCGCGCTTCATACCCGGCCACCAATAATCTTTCTTCATATCATGGTACATTTACGTGGCACCAGGATGAATGGAGTACCGAGTCTTGTGAGCTTCATCCATGATCTTCACCTGTAGATCCCCAAAACGAGGAATCCACACACGACCGAATCGGGTTCTAACACCGAGTGTGTTTTCACCCAACTCCGCGGCCAAACCTCTCATTCTTTCAGAGTTAAGATGATCTTCTTTCAATGCCTCATCTTAAAACTCTTTGACCTGCTTCATCACATCCAAGGTCATAATCAACTGGTATGCTTTCACCCGAATCGGCTCGGGCCTTTCTTTCCGGCTGAGGGCGTCAGCCACTACATTGGCCTTACCCGGATGGTAGTGGATCTCGCAATCATAGTCCTTTATAAGTTCCAACCACCGTCTCTGCCTCATGTTCAAATCCTTCTGCTCGAAGAAGTATTTCAGACTCTTGTGGTCGGTAAATATGGTGCACTTCGTCCCGTAAAGATAGTGCCTCCAAATCTTTAACACAAAGACCACAACTGCTAGCTCCAAGTCATGAGTAGGATAATTGACCTCATGAACCTTCAACTGTCGGGATGCATAGGCTATAACCTTTCCTCTTTACATTAACACGCACCCCAACCCCGAATAGGAAGCATCAGAATAAACCACCAGATCTTCACTCCCCTCAGGTAATGACAGAACATGAGCTTGAGTCAATCTCGCCTTCAACTCTTCAAACGCCTTCTCTTGAGCTTGACCCCATACGAACTTCACATCTTTTCGGGTCAACTTAGTTAGTGGAGAAGCAATCTTAGAGAAGTCTTGGATAAATCTTCTATAATAGCCCGCCAAACCCAAGAAACTACGAATCTCGGATGGCGTCTTTGGTGACTTCCATTGCATAACCGCCTCCACTTTTGCCGGGTCCACCATAATCCCATCAGGATTCACCACGTGACCCAAGAACTGAACTTCGCGCAACCAAACGCGCACTTGGAGAATTTAGCATACAACTTCTCCCTTCTCAACGTCTCTAGAACCTCCCGAATGTGACCGACGTGCTCTGCTTCGCTCCTCGAGTAAATCAGGATATCATCAATAAACACTATCACTGATTTATCCAACATCGGCTGACACACTCGATTCATCAGATCCATAAAAGCAGCTGGCGCATTGGTCAAACCAAAAGACATGACGAGGAACTCGTAGTGACCATAGCGCGTACGGAAAGCTGTTTTAGGAATATCTTGCTCCTTCACCTTCAACTGATGATAACCAGATCGAAGATCTATTCTCGAAAAACAACTGGCACCCCTAAGCTGATCGAACAAATCATCTATCCTCGGTAAGGGGTATCGGTTCTTCACTGTCAACTTGTTCAGCTCGCGGTAGTCGATGCACATCCTCATACTACCTTTCTTTACAAACGAACCGGAGCACCCCAAGGAGAAATACTCGGTCTAATGAACCCCTTATCAAGCAGCTCTTGCAACTGTTCCATCAACTCTTTCATCTCTGTCGGAGCCAACCGATACGGTGCCTTGGCAACAGGTTGGGCACCCGGTATCAGATCAATCTGAAATTCAATCTCTCTGTCAGGTGGCACTCCTGATAAGTCTTCTGGAAACACGTCTGGAAAGTCACACACAACCGGTACATCGGCTAATTGTGGTGTTGGCGCATCCACATCCTTTACATAGGCCAAGTAAGCACTACATCCACGCCTTATACACTTTCCCGCCACAGCCATAGAGATCACTTTCGGAATCGTAGTAACCCGATCACCATAAACCGTCACTGAACTACCGTCAGGCGCCGACAACCGAATCATCTTCTTGCGACACACAAAGTTTGCCTTGAAGTCCGCTAGCCAATCCATCCCAAGAACCAAATCAAAACCACCTAAGGCCATCACGAACGGTCTAACAGGAAACTTATGACCCTCAAGTTCCACATCGCAGTTCTCTATCATCTCAGAAATCCTGGTAGACTTACCTATGGCAGTTTCTACATCAAAGGGCGCATCAACTCGTCTACTACTAACAGGCAGCTTAGCACAGAAAGCAGCAGAAATAAAACTCTTACTAGCACCAGAATCAAATAACACAGAAGCTAAAGTTTGGTTCACTAGAAACGTACCGGACACAACATCAGGGTCCGTCCTAGCTTCCTCCTGTGTCATGGTGAATGCCCTGGCGCTCGGCCTCGGTCCATCACCTCCCATCCTCTTCACCCCGAAGCTCTCAGCCCTCGGTTTCTTACAATCCATGCTCATATGACTAGTTTCCCCACAGTTAAAACATTTGCCCGACAGGCAATCCTTTGCCATATGCCCTGTCTTCCCACACTTGAAGCACACATTCAAACCCAGCCTACATTCTCCCGCATGCTCCTTTCCACACTTACCACACCTCCTTGATCCCGCTCCCGGTGTGGCCACGCGGCGGTCATCCACCCGTGCCTTTTTGTTACCCGTCGGGGCATCACCCCGACCAAACCTTTTCCCGTTCCAGTTCCGATCACCACCACCCTTCCTATTCGCTTCAACCACCACCACTTCCCTCTCATCATATAGTCTTCTGGCCAAATCGACCGCCGACCTAAACGTACTTGGCCGGGCGTCATATGCCGGCGAACATCCACCGGTAAACCCTAAATGTACCTCTTGATCTTCCGAGAAAGAGGCGTCACCTGATCCGGCACCAACCGTGCCATCTCGTTGAACTTGGTAGTGTATTTGTTGTGTGTCATGAATCCCGCCTCCAGCTGCAGGAACTCCCTCTCAATCTTATCCATCTCCCTGTGAGGACAGAACTCCTCGATCACCATCTTTTTCAGTATGGGCCACTTCATTCTCCCGATTGCCCAACTACCCATCGCTTGGACAATGTTGTCCCACCAGCATAGTGCCGAGTCCACAAATGAATGGGTGGCAAACTTTACTTTTTGATCTTCCCGGCACTCGCTGATGTCGAGAACAGCCTCCATTTCTCTCACCCATCGGTGAGCAGCAGCAGCATTGCCATTACCGTCAAAAGTAGGGGGCTTGCATCTCATAAACAACCCGTAGTTACAGCCTCGTGCCACTTCTCGCACAGGCTCCTCTTCCTCTTCCTTGTCTTCGTTATCAGAGAAAATCGTTTCGGGCTCCGGTTGCTCTCGTTCCCCCGAAGGCCTGTTTCTCTCCTTTCTTTCTCCTTCTTTCACCGCCTTAATGACTTCGGTCACCACAGACGGTAAGATTGTCTGCATGACCTGGTGTACTTCTTCAACAACAGCCTCCTTTACCGAGGCCCTCAGGTTTGCACTCTCATCCCCAGCTTCCGGATGAGGAGTCTCTGGTTCTTCAGGAACCACCTTTTCGACCCTTGGTCTTCCTCTCTTGGGTCGCGGCTCAACCTCAGGCCCGCCACGGCCTCCACCCCTAGATGCTTTAGAAGATCTACCTCCAGCCATTCTCTAACTCACACTGAAAGATTCAAACACCAACACGGTCATTCAAGGAAACAACTCAGTTTATGTCAAGTATAGTAAGTCCCTAATTACAGTGGCCAGTTGTGATTAGCCACTTACTGTACTCTTCATACCCCAAGTATTACATGTCCTGACTACATCAGTATTCAAATCTACATACAACACATAACCACATACCATGCGCACATAAACCGGTTAACTTTAAGAAAATACCTGATGGCACGCAGCTACTCACTTTCGCATCCCATTCCCCTTTCGTCCCATTCTCAGTTTAAGTTAAGGTTTATTTTGAAAATTTACCCATTTCACTTAAACTTTGGCTCTGATACCAACTTGTAAGGCCCCGTTCCCGGGACGCTTACAGTTGGCCACTCATCGCACATAAAACATACATTTACATTTGAATTTCATAAACATCGCAGCGGAACATTAAAATAAGCTTTCATTTCTATACAAATGCTTTTGCAAGTTAATACAACATTGATTACAAAATAGTTTGTTCGCACTACAATGCAAAAACATTAATCAAAAGAATTCCATCCCAAAAAGAGCTGAGTAGCTTCACAATGCCATCCTCAGCAAACATTACCCGCCAACTGGAAAACATATAAAAAGTCAGCGTTGCTGAGTGAGTTCTAGCTTTATTATAAAAACATACTTTACTTTTATATAAAACCATTCGTTACTTTTACATGATCACACATCATACGTACGCATAGATAATATCATTATTATCTTCATTCATTCATTCATTCATTCGTTCGTTCGTTCCATATAACTTTACTTGCGCATCGGACATCATCCATACCAATACCATATGCTACACCCCGATCAGTCTTAGCTACCGGGCCGAAGTCAATAAATGAACAGCTAAACGCATGCCACGGTACTAAGGGTAACCGATCAGCCATAGCTACTGGGCCGAAGTCAATAAATGAACAGCTAAACGTATGCCACAGTACTAGGGGTAAGCGGTAGAGGTTCAACATTAATGGTCAATCACAAAGAAGGACCCGTTATCCGTTGCATGCAAGACATTTCATTTCTTTCCACTTTAGGTTACATAATACTTCATTTCATTCATCATAATACGTAAAGCCATAAGAAAGATAACATACACCATACTAAGGAACATTAACATGCATCAACACCACATCATACAGGGCAACATCAAACATACATAACATGCATCATACATAAACATGCAACATCATCATCACTATGCCCTACATGCTTTCTAAGGCCATAACAGTTATCTTACAAGCTCTTACGGGAACCTTTACGTCAAAACTTACAACTGCACTTTCCCCCAAAAGCCAGAAGTCTAACTACACTTTCCCTCTGGTGCAACAGCTCTATTCGTGCGTATGGACTTCCTTTAGTCGCACGACCTTCATGCGACTGAACATCATGCGATTGGACTCAAGCGGATGAACATCTATGCGAATGAACATCCAGTCGTGCGTATGGACCTTATGCGGATGGGACTAATGCGAATGAGCACCTATGCGACTGATCTAATGCGAATGAACTCATGCGACTAAGCATTTATGCGACTAAACCCTCAGTCGCATGACTCCCCATGCGATTGGACTCCCGGTTGTGCGACTGAAACCTTAGTCATTCGATTGAACCCTCAATCGTGCGGATGAATCCCAATCGTGCGAATCACCCTCAATCGCCTCTCATTCGGCCGTATGGCCTCCATTCGGTCGCCTAGCCTAGCTGATGCAGAATGGAGTTCATCCCGAACCCAATCTGCCATTTTCGGACTCCAAGCTCATCCAAACCTATTCTAAGCCTAAATTAACCCTCCTGGACCTTAGGAATGCATACCACAACACCATACAAGCACACACAAGCCCGGAAACATACACGAAACACGTCACACACATCACACTCAAATGGGTCAAACACATACTCACACCAAAAACGGGTTTTAACATTTTCCACCCCCAAAATCGGTTGAAAACAAGTAAAAGTGGGGTCCTAGAACTCACACAAACGAGAACAACGTCAAGGGCTTCGATTTGGCTTGCTACACAACGAGTTTGGACACCCAAAATCACTCCTTTTTCTCTTTTTCTTCTCCTTTCTCTCTTATCCTCTCTTGAGAGCTGAAATGTGGGGTAGTGGGGAGAGTTGGCTGCCCTCTCCCTACTAATATCATCACATTTTCCAACTTTTCTTCGTTGGCGAGTTTGGTCCCTCGACTTTGAACTTTATTTCCTTTTCTTTCTTCGCCGGCTTCAAAATAATAAATATCCGGGTGTTACAACATTACCTGTCCTGACTACATAAGTATTTAAATCTACAAATAACACATGACCACATAACATGCGCACGTAGTACCGGTTAACGTTAAGAAAATACCTGATGGCACGCAGCTACTCAGATTGGCATCCCATTCCCTTTCCGTCCCATTTTCAGTTTAAGTTAAGATTTATTTTGAAAATTTACCCGTTTCACTTAAACTTTGGCTCTGATACCAACTTGTAAGGCCCCGTTCCCGGGACGCTTACAGTTGGTCAATCATCACACATAAAATATATAAATACATTTGACTTTCATAAAACATCGCAGCGGAATCATCAAAATAGACATCTCATTTCATTATAAAAGCTTTTGCAAAACAATACATTGTTATCAAGTTACAAAAATATATGTTGCATTACATCACAAAAGCATTATAAAAGTGGATGCCATCCAAAAAAAGCTGAGTAGCCGCCTCGTGCCATCCTCAGCAACCATTACCTGCCAACTAGAAAAACATAAAAGTCAGTGTTGCTGAGTGTGCTCTATTTTTATAATAAAACATACTTTTCTTTCTTTAAAACCGTTCTTTACTTTCATGCGATCATACATCATACGTACACACAGATAATATTTAGTATCTTCATCATCGTTCATTTCGTACATTTCGCACATTTCGTACTTATCGCACTTTTCGTACATTTAATATCTTTCACTTCTATCTAGGTCCTGTCATGTACTTAATCCCCCTCTAGAGCACCAAACAATTTCATCTAGGGTTAAGCGACAAGGACCCCATATCGCACGTACAGAGTGGTCACTAGGACAGACTCCCCTTGTGTGTGAACTCTTATGGGTTCGCCAAGATCGCACGGTTAATAACACACAGTAAATAAGAAATCACAAGTATTGGAGCAGTCACCGATACTGAACTCTTACTGTGTGTATGAACCCTTATGAGTTAGCCAAAATCGCACATTGTAGACACACACAGTTGAGCTAACAAGTCTTAATGAGTTGTGAACCTCCTTTCAATTGCTTGCAAGCCTTTCATACTTTCATTCGTTCATTCATGCATGCATTCATTCATTCATCATGTTCCTCTTTTCGTTATCTTCCATTTTACGTTACATAATACTTTCATTTCATTCATTAACATTCATCGCAAAACCACAGGAAGATAAACATACATAAACAGGAACATCAACGAGATCATGCAAATCATCATACATATCAGCATGCATACATAACATATATCACACATACCATCATGCATAAAATTATACATAACATCATCATCATACATCATCATCATGCCCATCATAACGTCTATGACCTCAAAAGTCAACTTACATAAACCCCCGGGAAACTCCCAAGTCAAAACCCACATCTGCACTTCCCCTCGAAAGTCAGAAAATAAACCATTGTTCTTTCGGTCGTTTGAGCCCTACTTGGGTGTATGGACACCCTCCAATCGCATGGCCTTCCAGGCGACTGAACACTTAGGCGAATGGATGCCCATGGACCTATGCGGATGGACCTATGGGCGATGGACACCTATGCGTATGGACTCTCAGTCGCATAGCTTTCATGCGTATGGCCTTCAGTCGCATGACTTCAGGCGCATGAACTTTAGTCGCATACCCTTGGTGCGAATGGACCTCAGTCGCATGCCCTCTAGGCGCATGGACCCTAGTCGCATAACCTTCAATCGCATACCTTACAGGCGCATGAACTTCAGTCGTATGACTTCCATGCGTATGGACCTCAGTCGCATGGCAATCGTGCGCATGGACCTCAGTCGCATGCCATTCGGCCGTATGGCCTCCAGTTGCATGCCATTCGGTCGCCTAGCCCTAGCTGATGCAAAATGCAGTTCATCCCGAACCCAATCTGCCATTTTCGGCCTCCAAGCTCCCTTAAACTCATTCTAAGCCCAAATCAACCATCCTAAATCTTAGGAAAACATACCACAACACCATTCAAGCACAAACAAGCCCGAAAACAAACTCCACTCGCATCACACACAAACACATACACACGGGTCAAACACACACATTTCAAAAACGGGTTTCACAATGTGTTCTAGCCCCAAATCAGTTGAAAACATGTAAAAGAGGGGTCCTAGAACTCACACAAACAACTCCGTCGAGTAGAGCTTCGATTTAACCCGCTACACTTTGATTTTCACGCTCGAATCCACTCGAACAAGCTTTTTCTCCCTTTTTCTCCCTTTTCTCCTTCTCTCCTCTCTTTGGCTGAGTTTTTGCAAGTGTGGGCAGGGTGTGGGCTGCCCTCCCCTCTTATTCCTCTACTCATCCAATCTTCTCCTGTTTTGGCGAGTTTGGTCCCCCGACTTAGGACTTTATTTCTTTTTCTTCTTTCGTCGGCTTCAAAGAAAATATCCGGGTGTTACACTATTTCATTCTTCCCACTCGAAACCAAAACTCAAATCAAAGCTGTAAAAGTTTCACTCGAAACCGATTAAATTGATTCAATCATTCAACACTCATTATAATCTCATCAAATCAAACATTATTATATGTTTAACTTCGATTAAAACAGACAATTAACCATGAAATATCAGAATGAACAAACTTAACATGTTTGAACTGAAACCAATCAAATTGTACCTATTTAACAGAGGGAAAATGTTATAACCGATTCCTTCAACATCTCTCATTCATCGATTTCACACAAAGCGCACATTCATGTCGAATTCAATCACCATCTTCATTGCAATCTGCAGCTTAATTGAACTCTATCTTATTGAAATTATCAAATACAATTAGTTGACGGTTATTGATCCTAATCCTCTATGGAATCTACGCATGGCATCAATTGAAGCATAACAACATCAAATCTTTAAATCCAAGCTCAAACCGACTGCGACTTGTTCATCCTTCATTTTCTTCAATTCGTTCTTAATCAAGTAAGCTATACACACTAATACACTCGGTTTTACATGGGATTAAAAACCTTAATGTTAATTCGATAAACATGCACGAATTAGGATTCAATTTGATGATAATTGAAAACTAGGGTTCTTGACTGTATGGGCTTTTTCTAATTAGTTTTTTAAATTTTTTTGGTGGAACAAGAACAGATTTGGGCTTCTAGCCCACAGGTTAACGCCATATGAATATACAGTAGAGGTCATGGGTATGACCCTAGGCACCCTCAAACCTTTTTAACTGTATTTTTATGTAAATTAAATCACAAAAATTATTATTATTATCCTATTAAATTAAAATAAAATTGTTTTGTACTTAAATTTATTCCATAAACTTCTATTTAATGTTTGAATCGTTTAATCAATATAATTTTCTGTTATTCTTTATTTTTCTTTTAAGGTTTTGATATTATAAATTTAATTCAAAAGTTTAAAAACTTTATTAAATGATTTTAGATCAAACCTAGATAATTTTAAATTATTTTTCAAGTCATTTAAATAATTAATTGTTTTTGATCAAGTCTTAAATAATTAATTATTAAATTTGTTATTTCATTTCATACTTTAATACGCAACCATTACTTAATCAATTATTAGAAATTACATATTTAAGTAAAACTAAATTTCATTAATGACTTGTTAACATTTTTGAATTTTAATGAATTAATTCATTCTATATTATTGCTATAATAATTATATTATTTTATTCAAACTATTTTCTTAAAACCAAAACCCAACTGAAACCCTAAACTATATATAGTCTTTAATCACATTATTATCCTAATCAAAGACACCAAACCTTAGATTGAAACGTGAGGAATTGTTGGTGTCTAATCTAGCATTGTTATTATTTAAATCATCTACTAATATCAAAATGAGTATTCATAACCCTCTTTATGTGTTTTATATTTTGGGAAATCATGTGATTCAATACTCAATCATTCATATTCATTGTTATTCTATATTCAATTCAAGACATGCTATGTTATTGCTTGCAATTATGTGTTCATAGTTAGATAAACTTTATAATACAATTATTAATTCATGCAACCACGGTAATAGTGATAGATCTAACAAACCCACCCTATTTGTTTAGTCTGCCCCGATGATTCCGCTGTCGGTCGGGGTGTGATAGATTGGTATCAGAGCCATGTTTATAGGGAATTAAGTTATTAGAAATGGAATGAACTAGACTATAACTAAGTACCCTTACGCATGACTCCTCTCATGTATTTTACATGATTAGATAGGATTTTATATGCCTTATATGTTTAGACATGATTATGTGATTATGTGTCTTACATAATATTTCCTTATACCTTGATTCTTATCGATGCACACACGATTCTCAAATCATATTCTAAGCCATTGTGTGCTTAAATCAAATGGTTTTCAAATTTTGAGTTTTGAATTGTGATTCATGGTATTCAAATCTCGTCAAAGTCCGTGTCACATGACTAAAAATATGCAATGCTGGAAGAGTGGGATACCTATATCTCGAGGTGTTCTGTCTTGGCAAGGTATTTATATTAATCCAAATCAACCAATGGATCCATTTATCTTACCCGGAAACCCTTAAGGTGAGTGTCCGCTTATAGGTACGCATGTCTTCATTGAGGTTGTGGTTGACCTAATACTTTGATAAATCAACGTATTCGCTTTGGTTTATGAACCAAATGTTTACACTCAAAACATCTTATTGTTATTTTAATCATCCTATTCTTGATGTTATTTTATGAAATTATAAATGTTATTATCCAATTGCCATTAAGCCTCTTAATAATTTTTCTGAATGTCTTCCCATCAAAACTGTTCACATTCTATAAAACCCATTACCATTGATTCCATTATTTCAAATTATATCCTTAATCTTAGCGAGCACAATTTCCTATCAACCTTACACCGATGCCACTTGGAAATATCGATGTCATAGTAAGCATAAACTAGTTATCTAAGAACCATGCCGAAGTTGTCTGCTTTAAGAAGGTTA
Organism: Flaveria ramosissima; assembly: GCA_025215565.1. NCBI lineage: Eukaryota > Viridiplantae > Streptophyta > Magnoliopsida > Asterales > Asteraceae > Flaveria > Flaveria ramosissima. Next base: position 22,762,262 of record CM046029.1, on the reverse strand, counting down.
TATGGATTTCTCTTTCACCCAAAAGTGTCGTTAATACCTCTCTCATGTTCGTCAAACTAAGTTTCGTATTAATCTTGTGTCTGGTGCTACACGTATAATATAATCTCTCTGTCATCTTTTACCATCTGAAATGCAAAAACTTATTAGCCAACGTCAAGAGACAAACCTGGATAAATACCATGCCGATGAAAATCTCCATATCCCGTTGGATGAAATCAAATTGATGATTCTATCCTCATTATGAAGAAACCCATGAAATCATGAATTGTGAAACCCAAGCGAAGCCAAATTCATATTGTCAAATTTCGTTGAAAGTCTAAACGTGGCAAGTATTCCATTGGAAATGTAAAAACCAAATGAAATCCAAGTTTCTTTATATCTTTAAATCAACCTTCTCGTGATTAAATTTCGGGACGAAATTTCCTAAAGTAGGGGAGACCGGAACATTTGCCATTTTCAAACTCTAAACCCAAACCCGAACCCGAACCTGAACCCGAACCCAATTTGTTTTCTATAACACAATGGAAAAATTAATTAACAAAGTATTTTATTAGATGATCAAATGCCATAAATGTTCTATTTAATCAATATTATGAATTGGGGTATTAAATTTTCATTCAGTTTACCATATAATTAATTTATAATAATTTTATAATTTATAAATTTATTAAATTTTATTGTTAATTAAGAGTTTTAGTTATTAAATTAAAACAAATAATTAAATTACAAGATTATTAAATGATTCATTCAATTTAAAAAGTTTTTTTAATTGTTAAGGTTTTATAAAATGATAATTGGATTAATTTAAAATAAGGTGTTTTAATAAGTCAAGGGGGTATTTTGTCTTTTTTAAAACCTGAACTAAAAGCATAGGGTTCAAATTGTAATATTCTTAAGACACCCAACCTCCCACCGTCGACCTCTAATTTTGGCCGAACTCCTGCTGCCCTCCGTTGATCACCAAAACTAGCCAAATCGACCGTTTGAACCCAATTAAACTACCAAGCAATGTCGCGAACCTGTTTTGAACCCATACCCTCTATCAATTCGAAATTTCAGCCATCTATTTCATTCTCCCCACTTGAACCGAAACCCAAATCAAAGCTATGAAAGTTTCGCTCAAAACCGATCAAATTAATTCAATCATTCAACACTTATCGTAATTCTTATCAAATCAAACATAATTATACGTTTAATTTTGATTGAAACAGTCAATTAATCATAAAATATCCTAATCAACACCCTTAACTAGTTTGAACTAAAACCGATCAAATTGTCCCTATTTAACAGCGGGAAAATGTTACAACCAATTCCTTCAACCTCTCTGATTCATCGATTTAACACAAAGCTCACATTCACTTCGAATTCAATCACCATATTCATCGTAATCTGCAGCTTAATTGATGTCTATCTTATTGAAATTATCTAATACAATTCGTTAAGGGTTATTGATCCTAATCCTTAGTGGAATCTACGCACGACATCAATTGAAGCATAACAACATCAAATCTTCGAATCCAAGCTCAAGCCGACCGTGACTTGTTCATCCTTCATTTTCTTCAATTCGTTCTTAATCAAGTAAGTATACACACTAATACACTCGGTTTTACATGGGGATTAAAAACCCTAATGTTAATTCGATTTACATGCACAAACTATGATTCAATTTGATGGAAATCGAAAACTAGGGTTCTTAACAATTGGGGCTTTTTCTAATTAAAGTTTTTAAAATTTTTGGTGGAACAAGAACAGATTCGGGCCTCTAGCATACCGGTTAACGCCATATGCATATACAGTAAAGGTCCCGGGTTCAACCCTAGGCACCCTCAAACCTTTTTAACTAGTATTTTTATATAAATTAAATCTCAGAAATTATTATTATTCTATTAAATTAAAATAAAATTATTTTGTAGTTAAATTTATTCCATAAACTTCTATTTGAATTATGAAACTTTTAAACAATATAATTTTCTATTATTCTTTATTTTTCTTTCAAGGTTTTGATATTATAAAACCTTTATAAAAATTATTAAAAAGTTTAAAAACTTTATAAAATGATTTTAGACCAAACCTAAATAACTTCAAATTATTTTGCAAGTCATTTAAATATTTAATTATTTTTTATCAAGTCTTAAATAATTAATGATTGAATTTGTTATTTTCTTCAAACTTTAATACTCAAAATTTCTTAATGAGTGATGAGAAATTACATATTTAAGTAAAACTAAATTTCACTAACGACTCGTTATCATTTTTCAATCTTAATCAATTAATTCATTCTATATTATTGCTATAATAATTACATTATTTTATTCAAACTATTTTCATAAAACCAAACCCATTTGAAACCCTAAACCGTATATAGTCTTTAATCACATTATCATCCTAATCAGAGATACCAAACCTTAGGCCGAAATGTGAGGAATTGTTGGTATCTAATCTAGTATTGTTATTATTCAAATCATCTCCTAATATCAAAGTGAGTATTCATAGTCCTTTTTATGTGTTTTATATTTTGAGAAAATCATGTGATTTAATATTCAATCATTGATATTCATTGTTATTCTATTTTATTCTAAATTTAATTCAGGACATGATATGCTATTACTTACAATTATGTGTTCATAGTTAGATAAACTTGATGATAAAATCATTTATCACACCCTCAAATTCCACGTGCAAGGTTTTACCACGAGGCGAGTGAACGAAACAGGATTACAGTCACTAGTTACTCAGAACGGAACTATATGCAATATTTAAAATAAAACCAACCAAAGTCTAAACTTTAAAACTATGCGGAAGCATTTTGTAAATAAGACAAACCCAAAGTATGTAAAATTTAATATTGGAAAAACACGCGCATGCCCAATATTTAAAAACCCATAAGTAGAAGCCAAATTCGTGTCATAAATACGAGGTCTTAAAATGCATGCTTGACTAGTGATGTGCTTCTACAAGCAACAAGAGTTAATGGCCTGAGAATAGCATACTAAAAGAGTCAATGTAATGGTTGGTGAGTTCAAGAGTTTGCATTAAACAAAATCCATAACAGTTGTAAAACATAAGAAGTACATTGAAATAAATAGCTTGTCTATATTCATAAGTAACAACAATAGTGATTTCAGATCGAAGCTGACAGTGTTGCGTTTGTTGCCTCACGTCACGACTTACTAGGTCGTGACAATGTTTGTGTTTAGGACAATATTGCACTCGTTTGACCATGAGTTGCGCAGGTGGGGCTTGTCAAACCAAGTAGCACTACCCAAGATTTCCCGCTAGTTACCATTATTAACGATTTGAAAGTGTGAGGGCTTTCAAGGTATATCACACTATGTTACAATATACACAACTTATAATAATAATAATAAAGCGTTTATAAATAAGTATGCTATCTTCCCCAAAAGAGAGTGTATAAAAAGAGTATGATTGGCAGGGTTTAGGATGTGAAGTCGTGAGTGGCTTCACATGGCGTGTAGTGCATGATTAGACTCAATGTATGATTTATTAGTTATGATGTTATTATGATTGTGTTGAGTATGTTGATCACTTTGGATTCGCATGGGTTGTATGATAATCTAAGATGGTATGACGATCTTGATAGAACAAGAGGTTGATGATGTGATATATGCGAATAAATTATATGATAATCATATATGATAAGTTGATATGCTTGTTAAGCGAGATTTCATTTAACATGTCACCAACGGGTCAATCGGGTCAACTAGGTCAAATGAGTCTTATTTTCCAAACCCTCGGATCAACATTTTTATTGAGCACCTAAAGTTGTTAAGTTTTCTATGTACACGTATTTATGTACTTGCGTGTTCTAGGTAACCTTTGAAGGGTTGGCTTCCCATCCGTCATTAGCATTTACTATTGTTTGTTTGCGCATCAAGTGAGTTCATGCCCCACTCTTTTTATACACTATCTTTTGGGGGAGATAGCGTACTTATTTATAAGCGCTTTATTATTATTATAAGTTTTGTATAGTGTACCATAGTGTTGTATATGTTGAAAGCCCTCACACTTTCGGATCGTTAATAATGGTAACTAGCAGGAATCTTTGGTAGTACTACTGGGTTTGACAAGCCCCACCTGTGCGACTCGAGGTCAAACGGGTGCAATATTGTCCTAAGCACAAACATCATCACAACCTGGTAAGTCGTGACGGGAGGCAACAAATGCAACATATTCTGCTTCGATCGCGAAATCACTCTGGTTATTACTTATGAATATTGACTAACTATCTATTTCAATGCACTTCTTATGTTTTACAATTGTTATGGATTATGTTTAATGCAAACTCTTGAACTCACCAACCATTGCATTAACTCTTTTAGTATGCTATTCTCATGTCGTTAACTCTGGTTGGCCGTAGGAGCACATCACAAGTGAAGCATGCATTTTAAGACTCTGTATTTATGACATGACATTTGTTTCTATTTATGGGTTTTTAAATATTAGGTTGGCATGTGTTTTGCCAATATTACATTTTACATGCTTTGTGTTTGTCTTATTTACAAAATGCTTCCGCACAGTTTTAAAGTTTAGACTTTGGTTGGTTTTATTTTAAATGTTGCATATAGTGTCGTTCCGAGTAATTAGTGACTGTCATCCTAGTTTGTTCACTCGCCTTGCGCTAAAACCCCGCACATGGAATTTGAGGGTGTGACAGATTGGTATTAGAGCCACTCCTGTGTCGTTCCGGATGTGGGACAAACCTCACCGGGGATGGTGAGTTCTCGAGATCATCGAGGATGATGAGTCCAAAGGGCGGGTGAGTGTGACACCCTACATATACCATACATCGGCCGTGAACATGTATGATTTATGGTTCATAAGTAATGTGTGGACTCTAATACCACCAACTTGTTTTGGGCGTATTGGCTGTGGATGAGATGAGAACTCCACAGTTAAGCTTGCTTAGGTGGCAGCAATCCAGGGATGGGTGACCTCCCTAGGAAGTTTTCACCCGTGCAACCAAAAACAAATGTGTAATCTACTCATGGGCAAAGCGAAAAATATTGGTGGTATGAGAGGTCGGGTGTTACAGAGCATGCAAGTATATAAGTACGTGTACATTGAAAACTTAACAACCCTAGGTGCTTAATAAATACGTTGACCCAATGTTTTGGAAAACAAGAGTCATTCGACCTAGTTGACCCGTTTGACTTGTTGGTGACATGTTAATTAAAATCTCGCTTAATCAAGCATATCAACTTATCATACATGATTATCATACAATTTATTCGCATATATCACATCATCAACCTCTTGTTCTATCAAGATTATCATGCCATCTTAGATTATCATACAACCCATGCGAATTCAAAGTGATCAACATACTCAACATAATTATAACCACATCATAACTATAAATCATACATGGAGTCTAATCATACACTACATGCTATGTGAAGCCACTTACGACTTCACACCCTAAACCCTGCCAATCCTACTAAATAGGGGCCTCAGATTCGCATGCGTTTATGACGATCATCATCATATTAAACAACAAGATTTATGCCAATCAACATACACAACCATGATTAGTTACAACCCAAATATGGTTCCATAATCTTCTAACATAATCCATCATCATGTATAGTCATCAAGAACCTAAATTCCCTAAACAATCAAACAAGCATCCATTCAACCTAAATAACACATTCCACAACATTAGAAATCATAAATAAGCATTGTAACATGATCCTAACATCTTAAACATGCCCTATTCACTATATTCAATATTCTTCAAAAATAAAGTTCCCCTTTTGGGAAAGTAATTCTTGAACTTTAGTATTTATTCAAGGAGACTAGTGTTTTGTGTCTTAAAAAAGAATCTTCAAAGCTTACATCATCTCAAAATTTTCACCTAAAATTCTACCATTCCACTATATATACCATCATCCCAACTCTCTTATTTTTCAATATCAATCTTCAAATAGAAATTTTCTTCCTGGTCTTTATACTTTAACTAATATAATTGGTTGATCGTGTGTTTGTAACTAACAATCATTATTTTTACCTACATAATAAAAATCAAGAAGATAGTAGCTAAAGTTAAATCTTAGAATATCCCTTGTTCACAAAAACAAATATTTATATATCAGCCAATCCCTTTAGGCATTGTTGAATATGGAAACCTTCTTTAAACAAGTAGCATTCCAAGATTATTAACTTAGAAATTATTCTTTTATTTATTTTTGGTTTTCTTTGTCTAGCATTTGCTACAAAGTATTTTTTTTTCATTTTTTTAAATGAGGGTTACTTTACATTTTCTATCGTGAATCTTTACTTTTATAGGTATGAAGCATTACAACTAACAAGTATCAAGCACATTTACATGTTTTCTATCATCAAACATGTTGTATTTATCTTTGTGTTGTATGCTTTATTTTTAATGTATTTGTTTCTGTTGAGAAATATAAGAAAAAAAGTTATTGTTTTTTTATATTCATATCTAAGCCAGGAAATTATGTTTCTTGCAAACAAATATGTAATATAATTAGACCCCACCATTTACTTTAATTAATTTTAGTGACTATTTACATTTAGTTATTTGTTTGTAATCATACTTCTAACTTAATACCAAGACGTATGTATGAATGTCTAATGCGCATACACATGTATAGAATCTAGATTAAATAAAAGGGATAATAATTTCACATGAAGTCTATAAAATGATTTTAGATCATTGGTTGTAATGTCTTGAACCTTAGTTGTAAGAGTGTTGAAGAAATTAATATTAATATTAAAATGGACTTCAACAATAATTAGTAGACATATTTTGACTTTTAGTTCATGACTTTTTGGATTATTATAAATTACATATATCAAGACTTAAAACCTATAAAACCTTACAGAATCTTATACAATTATATTATAAAGTTATAAATATATATCACGTGATCTCTTGATAACAAAACAAAATGTGATTAAAACAAATCGGTATTTTAGAAACGAAGTGACTACATTGTACGTTTAGCGTATAATTTATCGACCCTATTGACTTGCTCAAATTCAGAAGAGTTGATCTGATGAGACTTCAGGCTTGTCCAATAAAAGCTGATAAATCTATTCATTTTATAGTGGTTCAATTTGGTTGGTTGATCACGAATGCCCTGAACAACAAGATGTATACTTATGGCGGGAACTACAAAATTATAGACCTGGATTTTTGAAGATTTAATTCACCGAGCTTAGGAGCGACTTGTAAGGGTATCTAGAGACTCGGGAAATCAAAACAAGCTCTTGAAGTATAAGTATCTATGCGAGAACTAGATATCCGCACGAGAAGCTGTTCTTGCGCGAAAACTATGGGTTTATTATAAATAGAACTGTTATTGTTTAATTTTTAGAACACTTGGAAACTTTCACTTTCTAATCATTATTATCAGAGAAAAATATTAAAGTAATTTACATTGTGCATGTATTCATCCTTGATATTACTATTTCTTATTGTTCATTAAATTATCCTTATTTGATTTATTCCATGTTTCAATCATGAAATCGATCTTCATGGAATAATTTAGGATCTTACAATTTGTATTAGACCAAGGTATGCTCTAGATCGATTTAAATGAAATTAAAGTGAATTTAAAAACTTTTCAAGTTGAAAAACTCAATTTCGAGATGAAGATTGCTTAGTTTTGATTGAAGTTGAGCTTGATTTGAAGTGTTTAAGACCAAAGACCTATTGAAGATGCATTATTCATATTTTGAGTAAATTCACCGGTTAAAAAGGCTTAAATTGAACCAACTAGTGATAATAAGGACTAGACTTGAACTTAAATTACTAAAACAAGGCTCAATTATGATTTTTGGACAAATTGGTGATTAAATTCTTGGCGGAAAAGTTCAAATGGCTTAGAGGGAATTTTTTGAAAAGTCTTAAGCTTCACGCAAGAAGTTGAACTTTCCAACTGACAGTATTGTTTGCGTGAGAAGTTCTACTTTTTGCAAAGGAAGGTTACAAAACTCATCGCGCGAAAAGTATCCTAGTTATTGCGGTAGAATTTGAAGATTTTTTGCAGTTTTCAAAGTGTATTTTCCAGAAATGGCAATTAACCCTAATCTGAAGAATATACTGATGCACTAAGTTTTGATACTTAGATTGGGGAGTGAAGATGACTATGTTGATTGAGCATACAGGTTTGAAAATCATGTCATTTATGCTGAACCAAAGACGTGGAGGTCAATCAAATACGTACATTACATACCTCTGTACAAGAATGACAAGGGGAAATGGTTCAAAAACATGAGCATCTTTAGAATGAAGAAGACATGAAAAACTACTTTATGACAAAGCATATGTTGCTATCACTGTGGCCTTCACAACTAAAATTTCACAAAAACTTAAGGATTTCAGGGGGCAAAAGTTCTACAGTATGTCACATAAACACTAATCGTAGGAAACAAGGATATGAGACAAAGCATGATAGACATGCTAAATCAGGAATTCAACATGTTCAATCATATCTTTGGTAAACTTTGGAAACTCAAGAAGCTTTTAAACTCATTGCCTTATAGTTCGAACAACAACTTCACAACAATCAAGAGAACCAAAGATTTGTTTATTATGTCACTCAGTGATTTGATCTCTACCATCGTGTTATATGATTTGGATGACAAAAATAGAGCTACAAACCGTCTGAACTCCATGGGTGTTGAAGCTCATGCTTTATATGCAAAAATAGCTAGTAATCCAAATTACTGTGTGAATTATTCACATATGTGTCAACAATAGCAAACTGCAAGCCCTTTTTTAATATGTTGTTATCATCTTAGAGAACATTGCTGTCACTAAGAAGCTTCTAAATCCATTGCCTTATAGTTGGAACAACTGCACAACAATCAAGAAAACCAAATATAAATTGGATGACATACAAAGAGCTACAAACCATCTGAACTCCATGGGTGCTGAACCTACTGCTTTATATTCAAAAATAGCTAGTAATCCAAATTATTATGTGATTTCTTCATAGTTTTGTCAGCAAAAACAAACTGGAAGCTCCCAATGTTATCCTGTATTCTTCAATGCCATCTCAGTATACATCAGTTAAGCCTCAATTACATATTTGTTCATCCATTTAGACTCAACCCAAGATTAAACAAGCTTTTGTTGCTACTTCTAGCCCTTCTTAACAAACTATTCACATTGTTGAAGAACATCTTGCATTATTCACTATATTTATGTCAAGCTATAAAGCCTTCATGGCAAGAAGACTGAGTGCATCAAATGTTCTGGTAGATGATCTACAATAAGTTAATCCTAATGATGTGGAAGAAAATGACATAAATATTAAATGGCAATGGTGGTGTATTGTGCTAAGAATTTTGCAAGAAAAAAAAAAGGAGAAAGATGTTTAGTGTTAACAATGCAAGCAAGATTGGATTTGACAAGACAAGTCTAAGATGTTATAACTATGACAAACCTAGGTACTTTGCTAGGGAATGTACAAAACTAGAGATTGAATCAAAGAATGATAAAGCTGGAACATAAAAAACAAACCTCTCGTATCACACACTGATTGTGAATATGATTGGTTGAATCAGATGGATTTTTGGATCTAAAATATCCACCTCCTTGTTTGCAGAAATCAAAACTAATGTATCTGAAGAAAATTTAGAGAATCTATTTGCAGAATTTGTTTCAGGTGATTTACTTAAAGGGGACTTTGCTATAAGTAATTAAGATGTAGGTGGAAATTAGATTATGTCTGCAATTGAAAATAAGGTTTTGATTTAATATGAAAATATCATCGAAATGAAAGCTGAAGAATTGCATAACGTTGTTGAGACTACTCTAGCAATAGTAGAGATGGAACAACTTGATTTGAAGTTTAGTACTAACAATGTTGTTTAGATCACTCCAGCAAATCTTGGGATGAAATCATTGACTTCTATCAAGAAAACTCTAGCGACTGTTGATACACAAAAGCTAAAAAGCTCACTGCAAATTCAAAAAAAACACTTATGAAAGAAAGGGAGTTATGAAGTCATTTTTTTATGAAAAGAGTGTATGATTTTTGTGAAACATATGATATCAAGTCTGAGGTATATACAGATCTATGTTCTAACTCATGTATTAAGAGTGTTCAAAAATATAGAGTTCATAATGAAAACATGATATTAGAAGTTGAAAAACATCAATATCAAGCATGTAAATATAAATCAAATGAAAAATTTTTAAAGAAAAATTAGAATGTTTAAACAAAATAATTTATCAATTACAACTTAATATTCATGATAAAGAGTGCACAAATAATGGTTTTTCAAAACGTAGTGATGAACTGGTTTTGGTAATAAACAAACTAAATAGTGAACTCATATTAGCTAAGCTTACAATTGAGAAATTTGAACTTTCATTATATATGGTCGAAGGAATTATAAAATCCCAAATGACAAAGAAAATGAATGGTGGTAAGAGTGGTATTGGATTTACCAAAATAGCTCCTCCCATTAATGGTGATAATTCTTATATGCCTTTATCAGTTAACTCAACATATGCGAATATGAGTTATGATCTTGGCTTTTAGCAAACTTGTGACTTAAAACCTTTGGTCAAATTTCTTCTAATATTGATCCACTCATAAAAACTAAAACTAAAATCCATGTTTTTAATGTCTGTGCAAAAAAGTAGAAGAAAGTTGGATTAGTAGAAGATTGGAAAAGTGATGATGAAATAGATTTTCAGAATAATAAAAATAAGAATTGTATTGAAAATTTATCTGATAGTAATTCATGACCAGTGGTTGATGAGAAGCTTGTTTTTCTATTCTTAAGAATGACCGTTCAAAACATTTAAATACAAGAGATGTTAATTACAAAAATTAGGCATAGTGATAACAATTTTAAAAGAACCACAATTATATAAAACATCATCTGACTTGAAAATTGATTTTAAGAACATATTGTTTATAAGGGCAATATAGATAACAAAGATCATATTTTTAAAGAAATGAATTCTCGATTCTTTAAATAAACTTTCTCAATGATGGTAATTAGTGAAGTCAACTAATCACCAAATGTTGATGAAAGCAAGGTCAAGACCTTATGCAACCACTCAAGGAAAAGTGATATAAAATTGATAAAACTCGTCAAGTGTAGAAAGTCAAAGTCAACATGATAATTTCAAGATCAGTTGATGCTTATTCCTTTAATGAAAAATGGGATATGATACTGAAATCAGTAACGTACTTCGATGAACATAATGCTTTCAAGTCAACAATGGCTTGGGTTTCTAAAACTGAATAATTTCTTAATATGTGTAGGAATAATCAAGGTGAACTATTGATAGCTTATGGCATGTTGATAGCGGTTGTTATAGGCATATAACTTGTAACATTTTGCTTTTACATAAAGTTCAACATCATAATGGTGGATACGTTATTTTTACGGGAGACAAAGGAGTTATTTTTATGAGAGACAAATGAGGTAAAATCACCAAGAAAGATACAGTTACTAATGGAGTATTGAGCTTTGAGGATGTAATTTATTTTGAAGAGTTAAAACATAATTTGCCAGGTGTGTCTCAAATATGTGATGAAAACTGTTCAACACATTTTAATGCAAAAGAGTTTTATAATAATCAAACCAGGTTTTGTAATATGTTTGAATGGATATTACTCAGACTCCGATAGACAAAGATACATACTAGTTGGACATGAATAGCTCACATTCTTTGGTAACAGAATAATGCTCGTTATCCAAAGCCTTTGAGTGTGATTCAATGTTATGACATCATCGACTCAGACATGTAATTATAAAAAACATGAACAGGTTGGTCAAAGAAAATCATGTTGTTGGTCTACTAATAAAAGAATTTTAACTTGTTAAATATTATCTATCTTGTCCTAATGTGTAATCGATATAAATTCCTCATAATACATAGCTTACAACTCTATTGATTTAATTCTTAACTTATTACACATGGATCTACTTGGTCTTGTACGTGTTTTAAGCCTGACATTCAAACTGTTTGGTTGTTACTAAAGATTTTTCGAGATTCACTTGGATTTTCTTCTTAGCAACAAAGGATGAAACTCCTCATTTGCCGATAAAGTTTATGTATTTCATGGAAAATCAAATTGACAAGAAAATCAAATGTATTCAAAGTGATAATGGAACTAAATTTTCAATCATATCTTGAATGAATTTTGTGATTCAAAGGGATAATTCAGTCAGCGCAAACTCTATAAGAAAATGGAGTTGCTGAAATACGAAATAAAACTTTAATTGAAGCTGCTCGAACAATTATTTCTGTTGCAAAACTTCCGTTATTCTTTTGGGCTAAAGTAGTAAATACTAAGTGTTATGTTTAGAATCGTGTTTTGATTAATAAACAACAACAAAAGACTCCATATGAAATATATATTTTAAACACAAACCCCAAGTCAAATATTTTAAAGCCTTTAGTTATTGATGTACATTGTTACACATTGTTGATTTGATATCTTGATTTGAGGCAAAGGCTAACGATTGCTACTTTGTTGGTTATTCGGCAAATAAAGTGGCATATTGGGTTTATAGTAAATGGACTAAACAAATCATTGAGTCTTTTAATATTTATTGGTATGAATCTAATAAAACTAATGCAAGATCTGCTCCAGATTGGGTAAATGACTATGCATCATTGTTTGGTAATTTTTATCAATCTTCTTCATCTGTTTTTTGCATATACAAGTTCAATTAGCAGAACGTCGTATGATATGTTCTCTAATGAAACTCTTCATGCAACATTGCATAATTATAGGATTCCTTAAAAGACATAAATTATTCTACGATTCTCAATGATGTTCAACCATCTATTTCTGATTTTGAATAAGATCCAACTTCTTATCACATTCCACACCTGTGTTCGACTTTATTCTGGTGGATCAAGAACTCGTTGTTGAACATGTTCTACATCTCCTAATATTTTTACATCTATTTTTGATTCAAGATCCAACTTCTTATCACATTCCACACCTGTGTTCGACTTTATTCTGGTGGATCAAGAAATTGTTGTTGAACATGTGCTACATCACCTAAAATTTCTACATCTTCCACAACTCATGCATCCATGCCCACACCTCCTCAACATCAAAAATTACCTGCCAACTATTATGCATACAAAAGTCAGCTACGCTGAGTGAGTTCTAGTTTTGATAATAAAATACTTTACTTTCATTTAAAACATTTCCTTTACTTTCGCACATGATCATACATCGTACATACACATTGATAATAATTATTATTATCTTTTATCATCGTTCGTTTTCGTACGTTATCACACATTTCGTACTTTCATCATTATCTTTCACTTTCATCTAGATCCTATCATATGCTATACCCTAACATTGTGCACAAAGCGGTTACTATGCCGAAGTCTATAAATAAACCCCAACATTATGCACGAGGCTGACTCAAGTACCGGAGCAAGCGACAAGGATCCAGTTTTCACACGTCATGATCAATCATAAAGATTGACCCCCCTGTTTGTCACACCCTCAAACTCCACGTGCGGAGTTTTATCACGAGGCGTGTGAACAAACCAGGATCATAGATACTAGTTACTCAGAACGACACTATATGTCACATTGGAAAATAAAACCAATCAAAGTTCAAACTTTAAAACTATGCAGAAGCGTTTTGTAAATTAGACAAACCCAAAGTATAGGAAATGCAATTTGGCAAAACATGCGCCAACCCAATAATTAAACTCAAAAGTAAAACCAAGTGTTATGACTTAAAATGAGGTCTTAGAATGCATGCAGGACTTGTGACGTGCTCCTACCGGCAACCTGAGTTAACGACCTGAGAATAGCATACTAAAAATGTCAACACAGTGGTTGGTGAGTTCAAGAGTGTGCATTAAACATAAACAATAATAATTGTATAACATAAGAAGTGCATTGAAATAGATAGCTAGTCTATATTCACAAGTAACAACAATAGTTATTTCGCGATCGAAGCTGACTGTGTTACGTTTGTTACCTCCCATCACGACTTACCAAGTCGTGACGATGTTTGTGTTTAGGACAATATTGCACCTGTTTGACCTCGAGTCGCACAGGTGGGGCTTGTCAAACTCAGTGGTACTACCAAGGATTTCCCCGCTAGTTACTATTATTAACGATCCGATAGTGTGAGGACTTTCAAGGTATAACACACTATGTTAAAACATACACAACTTATAATAATAATAATATAGCGTTTGTGAACAACTATGCTGCCTCCCCCAGAAGAGAGTTTATAAAATAGTGGGGCATGAACTCACCTGATAGGCAATGAACAATACCATAGAAAACTAACGATGGATGGAAAGACAACCCTTCAAAGGTTACCTAGAACACATAAGTACATAAATACGTGTACACAGAAAAGCTTAACAACCCTAGGTTAACCTAGTTGACCCGTTTGACCCGTTGGTGACATATTAATTGAGATATCGTTTAATTAAGCATAACAACTTAATATACACGAATATCATACAAATTATCCACGTGTATCATATCATCAACCTAAGTCTACCAAGGTCATCATGCAACATTAGATCATCATACAACTCATGCAAATCTCAAACAACCAACATTTTCAACACAATTATAAGTACATCACAACTAGTAATTCATACGTGGAGTCTAATCATGCATTACATGCCATGTGAAGCAACTCATAACTTCACATTTTAAACCCTGCCAATCATACTAAGTAGGGGCCTCAGATTCGCACGCGTGTATGACAATCATATTCACATTCATCAACAAGGTTCATTCTGACCAACATACACCAAAATGATCAATTACAATCCTAAACATGATCCCCTAATCACTACCCACAATTCATCATCATGCGTAATCACCAAAAACCTAAATTCCTTACATGATCAATCAAGCATCCAAACAACTCAGTTAACACACTCTACCACATTAGCATCATCCATAGACATTCTAACATGATCCTAACATCATAAGCATGCCCATATCATCACATCTAATGTTCTTAAGGCAATGTGTGAAATTCATGATCAAATCATGAATTTCATGATCAAATCATGGATTTCCAAGAACAAAAAAGTTTCATCTTAAGGCAATGTGTGAAATTCATGGTCAAATCATGGATTTCTTGCATAATCAACATAACCTAATATTCATACAAAATAGCTAACATCATATTAACATCTAAAAATCATCAATTTCACTTCTTCATTACCAATTTGCGAATTAGGGTTCATCAAGAATCAAAACTATGAAAAAAAAACTAATCAAAACTAACCTTTAGGTGTGTAGAAATCAAGAATTATGCTTGCAAAACACCTTGGAATGCTTGGAACTAATAGAAATCGATTACTTGATGTTGTTCTTGCTCAAAATTCGAATGGTGAGGGTGTTTTGGGGATGTTTCTGCCGCAAGGAGGTGTGGGAGGGGGGATTAGGGTTTAATTTTGTTTAAATATGGTAACTTTTAGTTTTATTCCTATTACAAAATAAACCCCATTGTTTATATTTTATAAAAACTAATCTTTTTAACACTTTTTTAAAAGATTTTAACTACAAAATATAAACATTATTAATCAATAATAATAATCATAAACATTTACAATAAGTCACACAACACATGAACTATATATAACACGCTGTCATGGTATCAAGTAAAATTCATAAATAATACTCTAAATCCATACATCACATAACCATGAACTAATAATCAACATTATTAATTAGATTATTATTATATATCATAGATCATTATTATTAAGTCACCAACGTTCAATGACAACTAGTGTGTGCTCACGACACATGTATGCAAGACTTAGCAGAACTAACGAAGTTTGGTAACGGAAAATTACCGGATGTCACACCGTGTGCATCCTCATGGGTTACCTAAAACGCACACAGTTGAGCTAACAACCCATCAATGAGTTGTGAACCTCCAGTCATTTGCTTGCAAGACTTTCATTCATTCATTACGTTTCACTTTTCATTTGTTATCTTTCGCTTTCATTACCTAATACTTCTCATACATAAACATATCATACCAAATAAGGTCATAACATAAAACATAATCATTTAGAAAACGATTAAAATGTAAGATAACAAACACATACAACAACATGCCATGTGAAAACTTAGTCGTAACATCCTCATCTCACGTGAGAACTTGTTGATACATCATGTTCCTAGTTTATGTTCTTAATGTAAAAGTCTTTCATTTCTTATACATGTGTAATGTAACTACTTAATGAAATATGATATGTTCAAGATGTTTATTTATCTTTAAATATTTCATATTATTGGTGGTTATTCATGCTAATGGACCATACTTATGTGTCATACACATGAATGAATCATACTTATGGACCAGTTGCATGAGTGAACCAGGAGACTGGATCAGTTGACGAGGACTACGAGCAAGTTGATGAAAATGAGCTAGAACGCATGGACATAATGTGGGCCTTGGCTAGTGCTGTTAGAAGAGCCAAGAAGTTTGTGAAAAAGACATGGCATAATTTGGTTGCAACAAAAGATACAACGTTTGGATTTGACAAAACCAAAGTCACATGTTTCAATTGTGGTGAAAAAGGGCACTTCAAATGTAACACCCGGATATTTATTATTTTGAAGCCGACGAATGAAGAAAAGGAAATAAAGTTCAAAGTCGAGGGACCAAACTCGCCAACGAAGGAAAGTTGGAAATGTGGTGATATTAGTAGGGAGAGGGCAGCCAAACTCTTCCCACACACTCACATTTCAGCTATCAAAGAGAGGAGAAGAGAGAAAGAAGAAGAAAAGAGAAAAGGGTCGGTTAGGGTGGTTCGGGTGGCCAAACTCGTTGTGTAGCAAGCCAAATCAAAGCCCTTGTCGTTGTGCTCGTTTGTGTGAGTTCTAGGACCCCACTTTTACTTGTTTTCAACCGATTTTGGGGCTGAAGAACATTAGAAACTCGTTTTTGTATGTGTGTGTGTTTGACTCATTTAGGTGTGATGTGTGTGATGCGTTTCGTGTATGTTTCCGGACTTGTATGTGCTTGTATGGTGTTGTGGTATGCATTTCTAAGGTCTAGGATGGTTGATTTAGGCTTAGAATGGGTTTGGATGAGCTTGGAGGCCAAAAATGGCAGATTGGGTTCGGGATGAACTCCATTTTGCATCAGCTAGGGCTATGCGACCGAATGAAGGCCATACGACCGATTGAGAGGCGATTGAGGGTCATTCGCACGATTGGGATTCATTTGCATGATTGAGTGTTCAATCGCACGACTAAGGTTTCAGTCGCACGACTGGGAGTCCAGTCGCATGGGGAGTCATACGACTGAGGGTCTAGTCGCATAGGTGCTTAGTCGCATGAGTCCATTCACATGATGTTAGTCGCATAGGTGCTCATTCGCATTAGTTTCATCCACATGAGGTCCATACGCACGATTGAATGTTCATTCGCATAGATGTTCATCCGCATGAGTCCAATCGCATGGTGTTCAGTCACATGGAGGCCATGCGACTGAAGGGTGTCCATACGCCTGAATAGGGCTGTTGCACTCGAAGGAAAGTGTAGTTCGACTTCTGGCTTTCGGGGGAAAGTGCAGATGTAAGTTTTGATGTAAAGTTTCCCGTAAGAGCATGTAAGATGACTGTTATGTATGTATGATGTTGCCCTGTATATGTTCCTTATTATGATGTATGCTTATCTTTCTTGTGGCTTTACATGTCATGTTAATGAATGAATGAAGTATTATGTAATGTAAAGCGAAAGATAATGAAAGAGGAACATGAAGTAAGAATGCATGCATTAATGAATGATGAATGAACGAAGGAAAGGCTTGCAAGCACATATATGGGGTGAGCGACTTTGTGTTGCAAGAGACTCGGATGACGTGCAATCATTGAGATTGCCCAAAGGGTGAGCAACCTTGTTGTTGCAAGAGACTCGAGTAACGTGCTATCGTGATGTTGCCATGAGGTGAGCAACCTTGTTGTTGCAAGAGACTCAGATAGCTTGCTATCATTAAGATTGGCAATGAGGTGAGCAACCCTATGGTTGTAACAGACTCGGATAGCATGCAATCATTGAGATTGCTATTGAGGTGAGCGACTCTGTCGTCGCAACAGACTCGGAAGAATGAACGTATGAAAAGAACGAAAGATAACGAATGAGATGAAAGATAATAATGACATTATCTGTGTATACGTATGTTGAATGATCGCATGAGAAAAGGAATAGTTTTTAATGGAAGTAAAGTATGTTTTATTATAAAACTAGAACTCACTCAGCAACGCTGACTTTTTATATGTTTTCCAGTTGGCAGGTAATGGTTGCTGAGGATGGCACGGCAAGGCTACTTGGCTCTTTTGGGATGACGTCCATTTATAAAGCTTTTGTGATATAATGCAAACATGTATTTTGTAATCGGATAATGATGTATTATTTGGCAAAAGTGTTTATGATGAAATGAGATGTCGTTTTTGAATGTTTCCGCTGCAATATTTTCATGAGACAAATGTAATTATATGTTTTATGCGCGATGAATGACCAACTGTGAGTGTCTCGGGAACGGGGCCTTACAAGTTGGTATCAGAGCCAAAGTTTAAGTGAAATGGGTAAATTTTCAAAATAAACCTTAACTTAAACTGAGAATGGGATGAAAGGGGAATGGGATGCCAAACTGAGTAGCTGCATGCCATCAGGTATTTTCTTAAAGTTAACCGGTTTTATGTGCGCATGGTATGTGGTTATGTATTGTATGTAGATTTAAATACTTATGTAGTCAGGACAGGTAATACTTGGGGTATGAAGAGTAAAGTAAGTGGCTAATCACAACTGGCCACTGTAATTAGGGACTTACTATACTTGACATAAACTGAGTTGTTTCTTTGAATGACCGTGTTGGTGTTTGAATCTTTCAGTGTGATAGAGAATGGCTGGTGGTAGATCTTCTAGAGCTTCTAGGGGTGGAGGCCGTGGTGGTCCTGATGCGGAACCGCGACCTAAAAGAGGAAGGCCAAGAGCTGAGAAGAAGGTTCCTAAAGAACCTGAGACCCCTCATCCGGGGGCTGGGGATGAGAGTGCGAACTTGAGGGCCTCGGTAAAGGAGGATGTTGTTGAAGAAGTACATGAGGTCATGCAGACAATCTTACCGTCTGTGGTGACCGAAGTCATCAAGGCTGTGAAAGAGGGAGAAAGAAAGGAGAGAAATAGGGCCTCGGGGGAGCGGGAACAACCGTAGCCTGAAACGATTTTCTCCGATAATGAGGAGGAGGAAGAAGATGAGCCCGTGCAAGGGGTGGTACGAGGCTGTAACTATAGGGCGTTTATGAGATGCAAGCCCCCAACTTTTCATGGAAACGGCACTTCTGCTGCTGCTCACCGGTGGGTGAGGGAAATGGAGGCCGTTCTGGATATCAGCGAATGCCGTGAAGACCAGAAGGTGAAGTTCGCTACCCACTCTTTCGTGGATTCGGCTCTGTGTTGGTGGGACAACATTGTCCAAGCTGAGGGTAGCAGGGCCATTGGGAGAATGAGATGGTCTGAGCTAAAAAGGTTGGTGATTGAGGAGTTTTGTCCTCATCGGGAAATGGACAAGGTCGAAAGGGAGTTCTTGCAACTGAAGGCGGGAACCATGACTCAACAACAGTACACCACGAAATTCAACGAGATGGCACGTCTGGTGCCGGATCAGGTGACACCTCTGTCCCGAAAGATCAAGAGGTATATACAGGGTTTGCCAGCGGATATTCGCAGGCACATGATCGCTGCCCGACCGAGCACGTTTAGGTCGGCGGTGGATTTGGCAGGGAGATTGTATGATGAGAGAACTGTGGTGGTGACTGAAGGTGGCAGAAAGAACGGTGGAAATCGAAACTGGCAGGGGAAGAGGTTTGGTCGGGGTGATGCCTCGACGGGTAATAAGAAGGCACGGGTGGATGACCGTCGTGTGGTCACGTCGGGTGCGGGATCGAGAAGGTGTGGCAAGTGCGGAAGAGAGCATAGTGGGGAGTGCAGGTTCGGGTCGAACTTGTGCTTCAAGTGTGGAAAGGCGGGCCACATGGCAAAGTAGTGTTGTATAGTCCGATGCTATAACTGTGGTGAAGAGGGTCATATGAGCAAAGATTGTAAGAGGCCGAGGGCTGAGAGCTCCGGGGCGAAGAAGACAGGAGGTGAAGGACCAAGGGCGAGCACCAGGGCATTCACCATGACACAGGAGGAAGCTAGGACGGACCCTGATGTTGTGTCTGGTACGTTTCTAGTGAACCAAACTTTAGCTTCTGTATTATTTGATTCAGGTGCCAGTAAGAGTTTTATTTCTGCTGCTTTCTGTGCTAAGCTGCCTGTTAGTAGTAGATGTGTTGATGCGCCCTTTGATGTAGAAACTGCCATAGGTAAGTCTACCAGGATTTCTGAGATGATAGAGAACTGTGATGTGGAACTTGAGGGTCATAAGTTTCCTGTTAGACCGTTCGTGATGACCTTAGGTGGTTTTGATTTGGTTCTTGGGATGGATTGGTTAGCGGAATTCTAGGCGAACATCGTGTGTTGCAAGAAGATGATTCGGTTGTTGGCGCCTGACGGTAGTTCAGTGACGGTTTATGGTGATCAGGTTACTACGATTCCGAAGGTGATCTCGATGGCGGTGGCGGAAAAGTGTATGAGGCGTTGATGTAGTGCCTACTTGGCCTATGTAAAGGATGTGGATACACCAACACCAAAACTAGCCGATGTACCGGTTGTGTGTGACTTTCCAGACGTATTCCCTGAAGACTTATCAGGAGTGCCTCCTGATAGAGAGATCAAGTTTCAGATTGATCTGATACCGGGTGCCCAACTGGTCGCCAAAGCACCGTATCGGTTGGCTCCGACCGAGATGAAAGAGTTGATGGTGCAGTTGCAAGAGCTGCTTGATAAGGGGTTCATTACACCGAGTATCTCTCCTTTGGGTGCTCCGATCCTGTTCGTAAAGAAGAAGGACGGTAGTATGAGGATGTGCATTGACTACCGCGAGCTAAACAAGCTGACGGTGAAGAACCGATACCCCTTACCAAGGATAGATGATTTGTTCGATCAGCTTCAGGCTGCCAGTTGGTTTTCGATGATAGATCTTCGATATGGTTACCATCAGTTGAAGGCGAAGGAGCAAGATATTCCTAAAACAGCTTTCCGTACGCGCTATGGTCACTACGAGTTCCTCGTCATGTCTTTTGGTTTGACCAACGCACCAGCTGCTTTTATGGATTTGATGAACCGCGTGTGTCGGGCGATGCTGGATTAATCAGTGATTGTGTTTATTGATGATATCCTTATTTATTCGAGGAGCGAGATTGAGCATGCCGGTCACATTCGGGAGGTTCTGGAGACAATGAGAAGGGAGAAGTTGTATGCTAAATTCTCCAAGTGCGTGTTTTGGATTGCGAAGTTCAGTTTTTGGGTCATGTGATGAATCGTGACGGGATTATGGTGGACCCGGCGAAAGTGGAGGCAGTTATGCAATTGAAGTCACCAAAGACGCCATCCGAGATTCGTAGCTTCTTGGGTTTGGCGGGCTACTACAGAAGATTCATCCAAGACTTCTCTAAGATTGCTTCTCCACTGACTAAGTTGACCCAAAAAGATGTGAATTTCGTATGGGGTCAAGCTCAAGAGAAGGCGTTCGAGGAATTGAAGGCGAGGTTGACTCAAGCTCCTGTTCTGTCATTACCCGACGGAAGCGAAGATCTGGTGGTTTATTCTGATGCTTCCTACTCGGGATTGGGGTGTGTATTAATGTAGAGAGGAAAGGTTATAGCCTATGCATCCCGACAGTTGAAGGTTCATGAGGTAAATTATCCTACTCATGACTTGGAGCTAGCAGCGGTGGTCTTTGCGTCAAAGATTTGGAGGCACTATCTTTACGGGACGAAGTGCACCATATTCACTGACCACAAGATCCTGAAGTACTTCTTCGAGCAAAAGGATCTGAACATGAGGCAAAGACGATGGTTGGAGCTCATAAAAGACTATGATTACGAGATCCATTACCATCTGGGCAAAGCCAACGTGGTGGCGGATGCCCTTAGCCGAAAGGAGAGACCCGAGCCGATTCGGGTGAAAGCATAGCAGTTGATCATGACCTCGGATGTGATGAAGCAGGTCAAAGAGTTCCAAGATGAGGCATTGAAAGAAGATCATCTTAACTCTGAAAGAACGAGAGGTCTGGTTGGGGAATTGGGTGAAAACACACTCGGTGTTAGAACCCGATTCGGTCGTGTGTGGATTCCTCGTTTTGGGGATCTGCGGGTGAGGATAGTGGATGAAGCTCACAAGACTCGGTACTCCATTCATCCTGGTGCCACGAAAATGTACCATGACATGAAGAAGGATTATTGGTGGCCGGGTATGAAGCGCGATGTGGTGGAGTATGTGAGTAAGTGTCTTACTTGCTTACAGGTGAAGGCCGAGCACCAAAAGCCGTATGGGAAGATACAACCTTTGGATATACCAGAATGGAAGTGGGAGCACATCACCATGGATTTCATTACAAAGCTGCCCCGTACCCCGAAAAGGTATGATGCCATATGGGTGATAGTTGATCGCTTGACGAAGAGTGCTCATTTCCTACCGATCCATGAGACATATTCATCAGAGAGGTTGGCTGATCTGTTCATCAAGGAAATTGTAACTCGTCATGGTGTGCCAGTGTCTATTGTGTCGGATCGCGACACCCGGTTTACATCTAAATTTTGGAAGAAATTCCATGACGCTATGGGGACGAGGTTACATATTAGCACGGCTTATCACCCTCGGACTGATGGTCAGTTAGAAAGGACCATTCAGACGCTGGAAGACATGCTTCAGGCTTGTGTGATTGACTTTGGTGGAAGTTGGGATGACCACCTACCGTTAGCCTAATTCTCATACAACAACAACTATCATGCCAGCATTGGTATGCCTCCATATGAGATGCTATACGGTAGGAGATGCAGAACACCCGTTTGTTGGGGTGATATTGGTCAGAAGGAATTAGGGAGCGTCGAGGTAATCGAGTCTACGACTGAGAAGCCTTAGAAGATCAAAGCCTTCATGAAGGCAGCCAAAGACAGACAGAAGTCGTATGCTGATAAACGATGCAGGCTGATTGAGTTCCAGGTGGGTGACCGGGTTATGTTTAAGGTCTCACCTTGGAAGGGTATTATCCGATTCAGGAAGCGGGGCAAGTTGAGCCCAAGGTATATAGGCCCTTTCCGCATCATCGCTCGAGTAGGAGAGGTGGCCTATAAATTGGAGTTACCGGATGAGTTAAGTGGAATTCACCCGACATTCCATGTATCTCATCTGAGAAAGTGCTTAGCTGATGAAGACATGATTGTTCCACTGGAGGATATCGGAGTCGATGAACGGGTCAATTATGTGGAGCAACCAGTGGCAATCATTGATCGGAAAGAGAAAAGGTTGAGAAATAAAGTAGTTCCTCTTGTGCGTGTACAGTGGAAGCACAGGAAGGGATCCGAGTCAACGTGGGAGACTGAGGAGGAAATGAGACAGCATTATCCACGTTTGTTCGAGGAATAACAGGTTTCGGGGACAAAACCTATTTAAGTGGGGTGGACTTGTAACACCCGGATATTTATTATTTTGAAGCCGACGAAGGAAGAAAAGGAAATAAAGTTCAAAGTCGAGGGACCAAACTCGCCAACGAAGGAAAGTTGGAAATGTGGTGATATTAGTAGAGAGGGCAGCCAAACTCTTCCCACACACTCACATTTCAGCTATCAAAGAGAGGAGAAGAGAGAAAGAAGAAGAAAAGAGAAAAAGGGTCGGTTCGGGTGGCCAAACTCGTTGTGTAGCAAGCCAAATCGAAGCCCTTGTCGGTGTGCTTGTTTGTGTGAGTTCTAGGACCCCACTTTTACTTGTTTTCAACCAATTTTGGGGCTGGAGAACATTAAAAACCTGTTTTTGTATGTGTGTGTGTTTGACCCATTTGGGTGTGATGTGTGTGATGCGTTTCGTGTATGTTTCCGGACTTGTGTGTGCTTGTATGGTGTTGTGGTATGCATTTCTATGGTCTAGGATGGTTGATTTAGGCTTGGAATGGGTTTGGATGAGCTTGGAGGCTGAAAATGGCAGATTGGGTTCGGGATGAACTCCATTCTGTATCAGCTAGGGCTATGCGACCGAATGAAGGCCATACGGCCGATTGAGAGGCGATTGAGGGTCATTCGCACGATTGGGATTCATTCGCACGATTGAGGGTTCAATCGCACGACTAAGGTTTCAGTCGCACGACTGGGAGTCCAGTCGCATGGGGAGTCATACGACTGAGGGTCCAGTCGCATAGGTGCTTTGTCGCATGAGTCCATTCGCATGATGTTAGTTGCATAGGTGCTCATTCGCATTAGTTCCATCCGCATGAGGTCCATACGCACGATTGAATGTTCATTCGCATAGATGTTCATCCGCATGAGTCCAATCGCATGGTGTTCAGTCGCATGGAGGCCATGCGACTGAAGGGTGTCCATACGCCTGAATAGGGCTGTTGCACTCGAAGGAAAGTGTAGTTCGACTTCTGGCTTTCGGGGGAAAGTGCAGATGAAAGTTTTGATGTAAAGTTTCCTGTAAGAGCATGTAAGATGATTGTTATGGTCTTAGAGAGTATGTAGGGCATGATGATGATGATGATGTTGCATGTTTATGCATATTATATATGTATGATGTTGCCCTGTATGATGATGATGAATGTGAATGGTATGTTCCTTATTATGATGTATGCTTATCTTTCTTGTGGCTTTACATGTTATGTTAATGAATGAATGAAGTATTATGTAATGTAAAGCGAAAGATAATGAAAGAGGAACATGAAGTAAGAATGCATGCATTAATGAATGATGAATGAACGAAGGAAAGGCTTGCAAGCACATATATGGGGTGAGCGACTTTGTGTTGCAAGAGACTCGGATGACGTGCAATCATTGAGATTGCCCATGGGGTGAGCAACCTTGTTGTTGCAAGAGACTCGAGTAACGTGCTATCGTGATGTTGCCATGAGTGAGCAACCTTGTTGTTGCAAGAGACTCGGATAGCTTGCTATCATTAAGATTGGCAATGAGGTGAGCAACCCTATGGTTGTAACAGACTCGGATAGCGTGAAATCGTTGAGCTTGCTACTGAGGTGAGCGACTCTTTCATCGCAACAGACTCGGAAGAATGAACGTATGAAAAGATCGAAAGATAACGAATTTGATGAAAGATAATAATGACATTATCTGTGTATACATATGTTGAATGATCGCATGAGAAAAGGAATAGTTTTTAATGAAAGTAAAGTATGTTTTATTATAAAACTAGAACTCACTCAGCAACGCTGACTTTTTATATGTTTTCCAGTTGGCAGGTAATGATTGCTGGGATGGCACGGCAAGGCTACTCTGCTCTTTTGGGATGGCATCCATTTATAAAGCTTTTGTGATATAATGCAAACATGTATTTTGTAATCGGATAATGATGTATTATTTGGCAAAAGTGTTTATATTGAAATGAGATGTCGTTTTTGAATGTTTCCGCTGCAATATTTTCATGATACAAATGTAATTATATGTTTTATGCGCGATGAATGACCAACTGTGCGCGTCCCGGGAACGGGGCCTTACATCAAACGTGAGTGTGTGAAGCCAAAGAAGACTGGAAATGGAAATCATTTTCCTACATTCAACCGACAAGACAAGGATACGATTGGAGCTTCATCTTCAAGTCAAGAGTCTAAGGCGTTGGTTGCTCATGGTGATGAAGGACAAGACTGGTCCTTTCGATTCGTTTCCCAGGGTGAATCAAACATTGCCTTAGTTGATACACTGGATGATGGATTTGCAAGTGAAGGAGACATCATAGCTGATCATTCACTTTCCGATATCGAAGAAGTTATGGATGTTGTTGATCAGTTGGTTGAAAAAGAGCTCAGTTCTACAAACTCAGAATCTCCAGTCACCGAAGATTCTAACACTGCTTTGATGGCTGATTCGTCTAGTCCTACACAGATATGTACTAAAGACGAATTATTTGAAAAACATGCTTGTACTGAATGTGATAAATTTAGAGAAAGCATTGATTTAAAATTTGCTAGGTTATTAGAACATAATGATAATCTAGTAAATGATTTACAACTCTGCACTGAAGCAAATCGTATTTTAAAACAAAATGAGTGTAGCTTCAAAGAAAAGATAGAACTGTTAGGGAAACAACTAAGGGAAACCAAGGTTGTTGCCTTACATCAATAAATTAAATGAAATTCTATCTAAATTCTTTGGAGGAAACTAAAAAGAAAAAAGCAGTTTTACAAGTGGAAGTTGATTCATTAAAACAAAAACTGCACAGTTTGGCAAGTTCTTCTCACATTGTTCATAACCTTGTGAAAGAACGAAATGCAGGGGAAGGTCTGGGTTATAAGGTTGTACTGCCTCCACATGAAATCCTTTTGAACACTAAATGTAGACCAATTAATAATAACCCTGTAAAGGATCATGTGGTGTCTACTCCTCTGGTTAGTGATCCAGATTCTATGGGTCAACCTGTGAAATCTGTCACTAAACAGAAGGATTCTTCTTTGGAATCAACAAATAAAATACATGTTGAGAATTTGGATGCTAAAAGTGAAAAGGTTAAATTAGGGTCAGGTTCACAAATGTCTATTTCATCACCTAAGAGGACTAATCCAATGAACCTTAAACATGTTAATCAACAAAATCCAAATAAGATGAAAATGAAAGGTGTTCAAAATGTCAAAACAATTAAGTTTGTTAAAGAAGGTAAAACATCTAAAAAGGAAGAGTCTTCATCAAAACCCTGACCAAACTCAACCCCACTTCACAACATTCCTCAAACTGTTGAAGGGAGATCCTGCTACAGTTATGGAAGACGCGGACATATCTCTTCAAATTGTCCTTATTATCAGACACATAAAAAGAAAATTGAACTTTTTGATGAAAAACCAAGATTTTCTGAAACTAGATCTAACATGTCACATACGGTTACACCTAAGATTATTAGTGAACCTAAAGTTCAAACCATAAGTCAGTCGTCTGTTTACCACAAACAGGCCTTACACAAACTGGTTTATGGAAGATCAAAACAAGTAATGTATCTGAGAGTGAGAATAAGAATGAAAAAGATATGCCCTCATCCTCTAAAGGATAGTGTAACACCCCGAAAAGTCAAAACGAGTCATTAAGAATAATGGGCTTAATTATTGGGTGTTTTAATAAGGTAAAGAAATGGTCATTGGCTAAATTAGGCTTATTGGGTAGTGGCCTATGGGATTAAAGGCCCATAATCAGCCCTTAAGCACCCAAACCAGCCTTCATCTTCCTCATTACAACCCTAGCCATCAAAATTCATAGAGAGAGAAAGTAGAGAGAGAAAGTGAAGAAAACTCAAGATTTGAAGCTTCCAAGGTTAAGAGATTGAAGATCTGGGTGTTAGAGCATCAAGATCTAAGAAAGAAGCAACAAATCTAGGTAAGAATCGACCTCTAAACCCTTCTGTAGATCAAACCCGGATTCTAGGGTTTTGGATTTTGAAAAGTTGCAAAGAATCGCATAAAGGTCACATTTTTAAGTATGAAAACATGTATAAAGCTTAGATCTAGCCTCATGGATGATAAACTAAGAGATTGGACGTAAAAAGTTATGATTTTGGGTTAAAAACGGACTGGTTCGTAATTTTTATGCGATCTGCGAAACTGTATATGCATCCAGCGAATTTGCATATTCAATCAGCGAAACTATGATGACTTCCAGCAAAACTATAGTTTCGCAGGTAGTTTCGCAGACATGGCTTTCCAATGAAAGTTGGGCGAAACTGGCAGCAAAACTGGCAGCGAAGATGCCAGCGAAACTACCAGCGAAGGTGCTAGCGAAACTAGCAGCGAAAATGCTGGTGAAACTAGCAGCGAAAGTGTACTTAATAAGTTAAGTATTATATACTAAAGTGGAAGATGATATTAATGAAAAGTGAAACTTAATGAATGTTACCCCCGGGCCCATTGATGATGAAAAGTCTTGCAAGCACTATGATGGACTTCACTTATGTGAGTCTGATGTATGATGATGGATCTGTATTCATGAGCGGGCTATGTGCCTTGCAGTGTGGATCAACTGTCGGGGGTTAGCTACCGTATTCCTGTGTACCGACAGGGATTGGCATTTGTTGTCAATCAACATTGAGCTCTTGTTTTGTGCAATCACGTTTATGATGAAAGTGAAAGATAATGAAAGAATGAAAGATAATGAACATGCTTATTATGATGCAAGTAATGTTATGTACTATGTTGTATGCATGGTCATTATATGAAGGATAAAGTTAATATTTTCTTATATTATTTAAAACTAGAACTCACTCAGCGAAGCTGACTTTTATGCATAATAGTTGGCAGGTAAGTGCTGATGCTGAGGATGGCACACGGAGCTACTTGGGGAGCTATGGATGGCATTCCTATTTATGAAATCTTTATTGTAATTTAAGGACAATTAATATGTTTTTGTTTGCAATTAAAGGAAAAATGTATGAGTACGATATGGTTTCTAAGCTTTAAATGAATGTCTAATTATTTCTGCTGCAATGTTTTGTTATTAAACAGATTTTATGCTATGATTGGCCAACTGTGAGGCTTTCCGGGAACGGGGCCTTACAGACAGTGGGTTGAGTTCATGATGTGTGATACCTCTGGGACACCTAAGCCAGTTAAGGCTTGGGTCCCAAACCTGAACTAATCATTTCCTCTGTATGTGCAGGGTGTCCGCTACAGCGCTATCACTAATACCTGGATTATTGATAATGGGGATTCCAGGCACATGACCGGGAATTAGTCTCTCCTTTTCAACGTCAAGCAAATGAAAGGGGGACATGTATCATTCGCTGGGAATAAAGGAGGTTACATCACAACTCAAGGCGAAGTGGTAAATGAGAAAGTGAAGTTTGACAAGGTCAACTACGTTCAACAATTGCAGAACAACTTGCTTTCTGTCTCTTAAATTTGTGATAAAGATTCAAAGTTATGTTTGACAACAAGAAGTGCTACGTGTTGAAGAAGGAGTATGTTGTCGAGGAGGACAAAATTCTAATGCCAGCTTCAAGATATAACGATCTATATGTTTTTGATCTGTCAAAAGCCTCCACAACTGAGTCTACTGCCCAGTGCTTCTTATCAAAGGCAACAGAGAGGGATTCTGTCTCCTGGCATAAGAGAATGGGACACATTAATCCCAGGAAGATGAGTCTTCTGGTTCAAAATGATTTGGTGAATGGAGTTACAGTCCAGAATTTCCAGCTCCCAGATTTCTGCATAGCATGTAAGAAAGGGAAACAGACCAAGAAGTCTCACAAAGCAAAGAAAGTCAATTCTATCGACATTCCTCTCAAGCTTCTACATATGGATCTGTTTGGCCCAGTCAGTATAAAAAGCATTACTGGTGATTTGTACTGCTTTGTAGTAACTGATGATTACTCAAGATTCTCTTGGATGATGTTTCTGCAGGCAAAGTCAGAGACATTTGAATCATTCAATCATCTAGTCACTACATTAGAATCACTCTACAAGATGAAATTCAGAAAGATTCGATCAGACAACGGAACAGAGTTCAAGAATCAGTGGATGGAGGCATTTTGTCAAGACAAAGGAATTGTTCATCAATTTTCTTCTGCCCGCACTCCATAGATGAATGGGGTTGCTGAAAGAAAGAATCGGAGCTTGATAGAGACAGCAAGGATAATGTTAGCCGTCTCTAAATTGCCTATTCAATTCTGGAATGAGGCAGTGGCTTATGCATGCTATACTCTCAATCGAGTCTTAGTAGTCAAACATCATGGAAAAACATGTTATGAATTGCTCCAGCGACGTAAACCCAATTTGGAGTATCTAGAACCATTTGGAGCACCATGCATGCTCTTACAGAAAACGCAGACTGGGAAGATTGTGAGAAGGCAGAAGAAGGTATCTTTCTCGGATATAGTATACCATAACAGAGTTTATAACGGGTCAGGTAGAAGTGTGGTGCAATGTTGATGTCCAAAGATACACCACCCCCCTTCCTGGCAAAGGACCTTCCTTCTTCTTTGACTATGATGGATTTTTGAAATCCTTCAATCTACCACCTTCTCATCCTGATGACGAGTTATCTGCTACAATGATGTACGATGTTCTTAACATCCCTCCACCAGACTTGAAATCCTTCAATCTACCACCTTCTCACAGCTTCTCGTCCCAATATTATGTACGCCACGTGTCTCTGCTCCAGATATCAGGCTAAACCTAAAGTGAATCATCTAATCGGGGTCAAAAGGATCTTTCGTTATCTGAAGGGTACTCCAATACTAGGGTTGTGGTATCCTTATGATGATGACTTTGAGCTTACAGCGTATAGTGACTCGGACTATGGTGGGTGCAAGATGAATTACAAGTCAACAATAGCGGGATGTCAGTTCTTTGGAAGACGCTTAGTCACCTGGCAGTGTAAGAAGCAGACATCAGTTGCTCTGTCAACATGTGAAGCTGAATATGATGCTGCTGCAAGTTGCTGTTCACAAATCATTTGGATTCAACAGCAAATGCGGGACTACGGTTTGCAATTTTCGAACACCCCTATCTTTGTTGATAATTTTGCTGAAATAGTTGTCACTAAAAATCCGGTCCAACACCCGAAAACTAAACACATCGGTATTAAATATCACTTTATACGTGACTGTTTTGAAAAGCAATTAATCGATGTTGTTAAAATTAAATATCACTTAATAAACATCGGTATTAAATATCACTTTATACGTGACTAGTCTGCTACTGAGGTAACATAGAGAAAGTAGACCTAGAGGTTGCTAGTTCATTATATGATGTGTCGGTAGATTTATCACAATAGACGAGTAGACTTCATTGGTGAATCCAATTCAAACTAAGTTGTTGAACTTGATGTGGGCTCTCATCTTATCCCTGGTTAACACAATCAACGCATTTCTAATAAGGGGTGACGAGCAAAATAAGTGCCACAAATGTGTGCGAATGACCATAAAAAAATGAGTGAAGCACATGAAAAAAATGTTAAGCGCAATCAAGCTAATGACTAATGTTGTTGGTGCATTATGTGCAAAAGAAATAAATGTGCTCTAACAAGAAGATAGGTTGTGTGCCTCTCTGCTGTGCGATGGCACTGACCTGAGGATAAGCATAACCTAAATAATCTAGAATTCATTGTTGTTTGCACCTCTCTGCTGTGCGATGGCACTGACCTGAGGCTTGGCATCTCTCTGAAAGCTCTTTGAATAGTTTCTTCTTGTCAAATACCCGTAGACCGCTAAAAAATCTCCTGAGGAATGTTGATTACCATATAAGTGTGGGATCCACAGATGCTTTTTGAAATAATATAACCTATTTCATCACCAATGTGAGTCAAAAATCTGTGTATGGATTTAAGTGGACAAACATACTGACAATCATCATGACTGCAACTCTCGACAGTCAAAATCATTGTGTGCATCTTATAGCTCTAGTATGATTTCCTGAAAGTGCTATCGACTCTCAGAAAAATAAGGATCAAGTATCCAAATACATATCATAGAGGTCTCAAATGATTATGATATACCTGTATGATTCCATATGAATCTTTCCAGATATGATAAAACTAAATGGAAGCTAGTCTGCTCAGGAAGTAAAATCAGTTAGAAGATTTCTAAAAGGTTTTAATTCACCTCAAACCAAAAACTCAAAAATATGTCTTGTTTCGTTTCAATTCAAGTTGTTTTCTGTTTTCGTTATCTTTTTGCATCGATGTCGGACTATATAACTAGATGAACTCTGTGAATCACAAAGTAAAAGGGTCACGTCTGAGGTGACCAATCAGTTCCAAATTAAAAGGATCACGTTTGAGGTGATCAAATGATTTTCTTATAAAAGGATCACGTCTGAGGTGATCAAATGATGTTCAGTTAAAAAAGGTCATGTTTGAGATGATCGTTGTTCATAATGTTATATATCACAAGTTAGATTTTGAGTGTATGGAACTGTATGAGGTCAAACTCATAAGTATGAGCCAATCACACGATTGAATCATAAATATGAACCAATCGCATGATTGAATCATAAGTATGAGCCAGTCGTACGTATGAACCATAAGTATGAACAAGTCACACGATTGGACCATGAGTATGGAAACAATCATGCGATTGGATTATAAGACTGAACACTAGTACGACCGGATGAAGGAGTCTGACCCAGTCGCACGACTGAACCCCAGTCACATGCTTGAATCATGCGTATGGGTCCAGTCGCACGACTAAATTTTAAAAACAGTATAAATAAGGGGTTAGTCGGTCGTATTCTTTACCTCCCTTCATAACTCTCAAAAACCGCTCATACGACGACAGTCTGCAAACATTTTGTGTACTGAAATTTATTGTGATACTAACGTGTTTCCTACTCATCTACAAGTATTGTGCAACTAAAATCGACCCAAATGAACGGTGTAATCGAACCCTAAATGACCGAAATTGTTAAGGATCAATAACCGGGACTAAACTCTTAAAATAGACCTATTAAATAGACACTAATGGTGATTTAAACAATACTAAGTGTTATTTCGAGTCTCTGCGGTCCAAATGAATCTAAACACGAAGTGTATGGTCACGTCTTGACAAAGATTTAAGTTTATGGTGCTCAATAGTGAGATATTAATGGACATGCTGATGAACTTCAATCGCCAAACTGAGCCAGACGCATGATTCAATCGCACAAGTGAATCATCCGTGTGAGTCCAGTCGCATGACTGACTCAACCGCATAGCTCAGT
Organism: Flaveria ramosissima; assembly: GCA_025215565.1. Lineage (NCBI taxonomy): Eukaryota > Viridiplantae > Streptophyta > Magnoliopsida > Asterales > Asteraceae > Flaveria > Flaveria ramosissima. Next base: position 22,729,490 of record CM046029.1, on the reverse strand, counting down.
ACACGACTAAGCTCAGTCGCAGGCTCAATCGTACGACTGAACTCAATCGTATGACTGAACTCACTCGTATGGTTCAGTCGCACGATTGAATCAGTTGATCAAAATCATTCAAAATTCAACTGTGAACTCTTACAACCAATCTAATGTATATATTTCTTGTGTTGCAGCAATATGGCTGAAAGATGGACGATGAGCACCAAGCACAACATATGTGCTCATCTCGATGCTACTTCCTGGAACGCCTCTTAGTTCACTGGGATTATTTCCTTCCTACGTGGATCGAGGATCTACAAGGCCATCTCGACTCCATGCACACCATACAGATCTATTCAGCAGGCCTTCTGGGAAAGTGCCTCAGTTGACCGATTGGTTGAGCCACACTGTATCCGGAGCTCTATCTTCGGACAAGACATTGAGATCCGTGAAGAAGACCTGAGGAGAGTCTTGGATTTGGGGGAAGACGGAGCCCATCCAACCAAGCTGCATCCACTGATTGTTCGTGGTTGCTTTCTGAGGATCAAGTACGCCAGAGACATCAATGCCGGCGTACTGAACAAGAGCAACATGTGCCTGTAATTCAAATACTTGGCACATGTGATCCTAAAGTGTCTAGCCTCCAGGCGGGGAGGATTTGATGAGATGTCGGACAAAATCCAGAATGCATACGTTGCACTGGTACTGAACCACCCATTCAGTTTCTCTCGCATGCTCTTCTCTTATCTGATCGAGAACCTTGAAGCCAAAGGCAAGGAAGGCTTCTGTATGTATCCACGTTTCTTATAGATGATCATAGATGAGAAGCTTGCTATGCTGCCCAAAGAGAAAGATGATGCAGTGGTGCTTGAGGTGATGGATGATACCACCTTAGGCAGGATGAAAGTGTACCGGGGGAAGCAGGTGAAACCCCCGGTTAGGAGATTGTTTGGGCATCTGGCCAATGAAGACTATGTGGCGCCTTCTCGCAAGAAATGGCGTCACGATGATAGTGATTCCGATGTTGAGCCTATTGTGGTACCCACTGATGAAGAGGACGATGATGATGATGATCAGGATGACGGTCAAGGTGGTAGAGACCCTGGTCCCAGTCAATCAAGGGCTACTGACACTTCTACTATATCTCCACCATCTCCACATGGTACGTCTGATGCACCTGGTGGGTCTAAGCAGGCTGCTTTCCACCACGACTTCCTATTAGATGAAGAAGAAGGGTCGGATGATGAGCCTCTCTCCAGGCGAGTCGGTAGCCGGGTTGTGGCAACCAAGAAGGGGAAAAAGGTGGTTGGTGGACGCCAAGCTAGTTCTAAGGGTGATGAGACTGATGTCAGTGATCCAACCTACACTCCCGACCAGCCAATCAGCTTAGGGGGAGCCCAGATAGCCAAGGGCTCCAAGAAGAAGAGGATGGCCCAACCCCATGGAAAGAAGGGAAAGAGGCAGAAGATTATCTTGATCGGTCCTTCCACTACCACAGCCACGACCACAGCCACTACCACTACCACAGCCACCACCACTACCACAGCCACTAACACTACCACCACCACTCATACATTCACATCCACCTCACCTACAATATCCAACACAGTTCCACCATAACCTACTTCCATACCTACTCATTCACCACATCCACCACTACATCCACTACTCCCCAAGCCGGAACATCCACCCACTTTCCACCTACATCAGGCTATACTCTACCCACTGTCAGGTTAGAGGAACAGCTGGCAAACCTCAACAGACTGGTGCTAAAGCTGTTAGCTACAGATGAGCTGAGAGCAAATCAGATGAACCAGCTGATAGCGGTCAACAACGCCTAAGGCAAGCAGATTGCACAGCTGACAGATAAGAATATTGCTCACGAGAGAGCGTTAGTTTGAGCTCATTGTGCACTAACGGCTCAACATGAGCTTGTAAAGGAGTCTGTTAAGAGGATTGAGGGGTTGGAGAAGAAGAACAAAAAGTTGATGCTAAGGCTTAAGGGAACCAAGGGTGAGCCCCTGAAGATCAAAGGTGATGGAGATGATGGTGAAGATGATGATGATGATGAGACTTCTGATGATGAATCAGAAGAAGATAATGATGACGAGGAAGTTGGAGGGAGTGGGAAAGATAAAAGAGATGATAATGACGATGAGGATGATGAAGATGGTGATGCATCTGCATCAACCTCAAGTCAAGCTACACGGGAGAGGCGCTCAAAAAAAGCCTCGTCGTCTGCAGCTCCAGCTGAAGAATCTCAGGATAAGGGAAAGAGTGATGCTTAACAGCCTGAGGACTATGATGTTATACCCCTTCAACAAGTCAAGACTCAGCTCAGTATGATTCTTGATTTGCAAGGGATTGTAAGAGGTCTGTTAGCTATATCCCTGAAGAAGGAGAGATTATCCATGATCTGACAGATGAGCAGCTTGCTGATATGTTCAGATTAAATCCAGATGAAATTATCAAAGATGCTCCAGAAGTTAATGTCTTAAGTGATGAGGAGCTTTAGGATGTGGATGAAATAGAGATTAAAGATGTCACAGCTGACCACTATCCTGAGTACACTGACCCTAAGGGCAACGTTATCCCCAACTTGGGTGAAACTATTGGCAGTGATACTTTTGAGAAGTTGGAAGAGTTAGAGAAAGAAAAAGAAAAGGATGCAAGTACAGCCCAAGCTTCAGATGCAAATGTTGATATCAAGAAAGCTGAAATGAAAGCCCAACGCACACCTCCAAAGAAAAATGCCTACACCAAACTTTACAGAGTCAAGAGACATCAGAAAGTATCAGGCAAGATTACCACGTGGGCATATTTTGAAGATTGGGAAGTATATGCTGTTAAAAGGGAGAAAGGGATTGAATACTTCAGATATCCACATGATCTGAAGACACTTCCTGGTTTTGAGTTAAATAGACTGGCATGTTTAGACCTTTTATATGCAAACCCGAGGAAGATGTCGGGATGGTTTGAGACAGCGCTAAAGAAGGAATACCACCCCAGATGGGTCAACTTCAGGCCTCAACAACCTAAGCGGTTCATTCATAAGGCTGAAGTTGATCTTATATCCAGAAGACCTGAGGTGGTGTTGAAGTGGAGTCCCCCACGCACAATGTCTAATGTTCCTTTATTGGAGATGCTTCAGGACTTCACTCCACACTTCAAATGGTGGTATTATGACTGGAGGACGGGGGAAGCGGTCATAGTTCTAAACAGAGAAGGAAAGGTAGAGACAATGAGGGTATTTGACCCAATGTGGCTTACCAACTTGTCTGATGAAGATGTCTACACTTTATACAAGTGGCTGCTGTTCTATGACACGCAAGATATTATACAAGCTCTACATTTCCAACATGTTATACGGCTCTGCTTTGCATTCGAGATACATGCAGGAGTCACCAGAGAAGAGAAGTACAAGAAATTTCAAGAGCATGTGAAGAAGGTTAGTAAATAGGCTAAGCGTATTGGCTTTAGAGAAAGATCTCCCAAGCTTATGAACAACAGATTGATCCACAACAGACCCAAAAGCTTATTGAAGAAATACTAAAGATCCTAGAAGAAGGTGATGACCATGAAGTTGAAACTAAGATCCTGGTGCATCTGCAGTTTGATAAATGCAGCCTGATAGAATATCTTCTAGGGAACCGATTGAAGATTGTCTAGTGTACACGTTTGGCAAGAGCTGAAGACTAAGAACAGAGGAAGCAAATTGAAGAAAAAAATTGGAACTAGAGCCTGATTTGGTTTCAATTTTGGAGCAATTGCATGCCACGAGAGCAACAGCAAAAGAAAGACAGAAGA